>JAWWMW010084601.1:0-12420 GCA_035048345.1 Echeveria elegans
TTTCAAATGAGATACTTTTTGATGATTCATTTGGAAATACACCACTTTCAAATGAAACATTTTATGATATTTTTTTTTAAATAAATCACTTTTGGTTTATTTTCAAATAAAATACTTTTTTATGAGTCATTTTGAAATAAATCACTTTTTGATTTATTTCAAACAATAATTGACCCTCTATTGTTTGCTGAAGTGGTCGATTACAGAAATGATGTTACTTTGATTCACATCCGAGGTCGTGATTCGAGTCGGTGTAAGCGTATTATGATTCATAGGTCTAATGCCACAAATGTGGTATAGGTCACCACCGCGTAAAACTTTATACGAAAAATTATGATACTCTCTCTGTCCCTAAATATAGTGTTCATTTGGTTTTGAGCACAAATTTTAAAAAAAAATTATGTGAGATAAAAGTATGTAAGAGAATGAGTGAAAAGTAAATAGATTGGAGAGAAAATGTGTTTGTGAGGTAGAAAACATTCCATTTTAAGAAAATGAGAATTATATTTTGGGAAGCTAAAAAAAACTATAATATGAAACGGAGGGAGCACATGAAATGAAGTGTGGCAGACTTATTTATTTAATTACTCGTATTATTTATCAATCAAGTCAACTCTTGGGAAGTGACATGTCTCCTACTCTTTTAATGTTACATTTGTACTGTGGAACTTGGAGCATTTGAAAAATCACTCTTTGTCTCTTTGTTGTTGCTTGTAAACCGTGAACACAGTGAAGTATGGATCCGTGCGACGCAATTACATTTAAAAATTTAATGCAAGTCTAAAATCTTGTGATTTTAAATAGCATACTGCAATTTTCTAATCTTGATAAGTTTGATGCGATTTTGAAACTATGTATCAAGCACTTCAAAACTATGTTTTCTTTGAGAAGATTAATCTCTTTCATTCCTTAGAATCATTCGCTCTAAATTTATGAATATGTTGATTCATTACGCGTTAATTTAGATTGGATTGTATAACTTTCAAATTAACGCAGATCTTTATTTTCATAAATAATTACATCATCTATGTCAATTTATCAAATTAAAATGAACACAACTCTTGTATGCTCGTCATAATTTGATTATGAATGTAACATGTTTTGTGTTCATTATAATTTGAAAATGAACTTAGAAAGCGTAACTATATATGAGCATAATGATTCTCGCGTTCTCACATTAGTTTATATTCTTACTAGAACCAGGCTCTTAGAGGTAAATATAATTTGAGATAGACATCGGTAAATCAATTAAGTAATTTTCGTTTGGTTATGAAAAAAAAGTAAAGAAAAGAAAATTCTCATAGAAAAGTTGTAATGAAAATTTGATTTCATTATATATAATTTTTCACTTTTTTTCCTTATAATCAAACACACATATTCATTTTTTTAATTTTAAATTTTTTTATCTTTCTTTTTCACGCAACCAAACGGGGTAACGTTCGAAAATGGAGAAAACTTAAATGTAAAGAAAAGAAACAGGAGCTGAGTACATGTGATGGAAGATGTGTACAATCAAGTAAAATCAACTGCGCGCATGGGCCACTCTGATTTTCATCAAAAAAATCTACCCGTTACACGAGAGTGAAAGTTTCGTCCACTTTCCAAACGTTTATTTACCTCTAGAAAAGGAGTCGTTATTTTAAGTTTTCTAAAATCTTAATATTAATAAAATTTAAAATTTCATTAGTTAATGAGTGGTGATTCATTGGTTGAAGACTCGGTTAAAAAGTTATTGAAGTGCATGTCATGAAAGACTTGACGTGCGTAGAGTATAAAGAGAAGATATGCAATGATGGGTTGGAGAGTTATGTAAGTTTTGCTTCATTTTGATAAATGTACTAAATGATGCATATATATACATGAATTGTACCCGATGTAACCCACGGTCAAAATTCAACAAAAAAATTAGTACACTACTTACTCACCGAGTAAATATTTATTCATTTATGTGAAATGAGTGAACTTCAGTTACTTGAACATTTTCCATGCAGGAAACTTTCGTATTGTTTTTTGAATGTGCATCTGGTTCGACTACTCGTGAACTATGCAGCACGGAAACAGGAAATTGTCGGGGATGGGAACAGCGGGAAACTTGGAAACGACAAATTATAATAGTTGAAACGGTAAGAAACAACTATAATATACTAATAAACAAAATTAATATACTAATATGAACAATTCCAATTGAAAAAAATCTGACAATCTAGCCATTATGTACAAAAAAAAACCATTCTCCAAACAATTCGTTAAAATAATGCATGATAATTTGAAGACAATTGATCATATAAAAAGAGCTTCTTAAAATAAAAAGTATAACGAGATCTAGATCATATAATATTATATCTCGTGCTTTCTGAAGATAAGTCGCTTCCGAGCAGAATTTCTGAGGAGTTTCCGTATTTTCAGACGTTTTCGGGAGGGACGTGAACGACAACAGATATGGAGTTTCCGTGCTTCATAGCTCGCGAGTGCCTAGTCAGGACCCATAACGACTTTTTTTTTTTAAAACTATACGGTTTAAATTTGGCTGCAAATTAACGTTTCTCACCCTCTAACGCTAATTACCAACATTTAAGACTTGACTGGGGATTAATGACATTTCTATGAATATTAACAGCCAGCCAGCTATTTTTACTATTCCTTATCCAATTTTCCAAAAATAAATAATTAAACACTATCAATTTCCAAGATATGTTGACTTATAAAATGCAATTAATTCTCCATTCCAAATACAAAACAAACAAAAAAAACTATTCATATATTTTTTTTCAATTAAATATATTTCAGAAATCACCAATGGGGTGGTGGTCCATTGATTGAGGAGTAAGACAAACTCTTCAGATGTCCAGGGTTCAAACCCTGCCTCCACCATATTTACCTAATGAGTTTTGTGCCTATTTAGGTTGAAGTTTATGTACTTGATTTAGCTAGAAAAAAAATATCTGCACAATGATGATTTTAATTGTAAAAAGAGAAAACCAAATCAACAACTTCTCCAAATTAGTTAGCACTAATCTTTCAAACAGTCCTTATGTCATCAGCTTCATTATTTACTCTCCACCATTCCCATCCCCTACACTCCACATTTTTTTCAAAATGAAGCTCCAAACACCAACCTCAGATCATCATCATCATACACAAAAAAGCCACTCAAAAATAGTAGCAATATTAATCCCAGTCCTTCTCTTCTTCACAATCATACCTCTGCTAGGACCTTTGCAACACTACCCTCTAAAATCCTACTTCCATTTCAACAGAGCACCACTTATTCAAGTACCATTTTCTTTACAAGATGAAGCGGAGTTAAGTGTCGTCAAGCTAGTGAAAAACTGCGACTTGTTTTCGGGCGAATGGGTACGTAACAACAGGGCTCCTTATTATACAAATAAGACATGTTGGGCAATACATGAGTATCAAAATTGCATGAAGTATGGTCGACCCGATACAGATTATTTGAAATGGAAATGGCAGCCTGATGGGTGTGATCTTCCCGTTTTTAATCCTGCCCAGTTCTTGGAAATGGTTAGAGATAAGTCTATGGCTTTTGTTGGTGACTCTGTTGGAAGGAATCATATGCAGTCTTTGATGTGCCTCTTGTCCAGAGTACGCAGCTCTCTTATCTTCTTTTCTTTTTTTTTCATGACAAATCAAACACAGTGATTACTGTCGATCGACGAAACTCGATGCACATGATCCAAAAACCTTAAAATGGTTAAGTTAAGTAAACCATAATTGTGTAGTAGCTTAACTAAACACAGCAAGAAAGTCATATGTTTGGTAGTAATTTACTCACTCCACAAGTCAACTTTATTCCCTTATGCTTAAGATAACTAGGAAATAATAAAAGACTATTCCAAAGATGTCTTCTTATATTCGACATTGCTCTACTTTTTTACTAGTAGTATGTAGAAGAAGACGCTTCTGACTGAGATTGAAATTGAGATTCACAGATGCATACTTTTAAAGTTTCATACCAATGACCCTACAAGGTCCAAAATCATCTTGATCTAACCTTCCATGATCAATCACTAAACTACATGCCACATGCTATGTTGTTATTTTATACTTTTGAAACAAAGCTTTAATCATTCGAATGATGTAGAGTACTAAAATCCAGTGGCTGAAGGCTGAACATGATAAGAATGGAAAGAGTTTATAATGAAGGAAAAACGTCAATTTTATGTAGTTAGTAATTAGTATGCCAGCTCAGTTAGGTGTCTTCTAGTGTCTGAATTTAACTGGACCAGATTGCTGACACTGAGTTGATGTATAAGGAGAATGTATAGCGACAGAACCGTTTGCTCCAGGACTTCTGTCGTTCTGTCGTTACTCTTTACGCCGTGCCAACCATACCTTGACCCTTTATCAATTAGTCTTTTTTTTTAAGAGTGATTTCCATGAGTCATCTGACCTGTCTCGAAGATGAGAGTATTAGATACCTAAAGAGTATACGCTCCTCCACTGATTATAAAAGTATCAACTGTGCAGTGTAAGCAAAATAATGACGATGAGAGGTGACCTTATGGGTCTTTGCTGGTTACTATCTTGGTGTAGTTGCCGGTTGCTTTCTGATATTTACATAGATATCTAGCTCTCGCTATTGAGTCATTATTGCTATGTGACATTCATGTGCAAATTGAGCATATGTACCTTTCTATGTAGAAAAATCTAAATCATATCGTCGTTACATGCCCGCCAGGAAATTTTTTTGAGTGTCTTTTATGGTGCTTTTTCAGGTTGAGTATCCGGCGGACGAATCCTACACAAGCGATGAGCATTTTAAAAGATGGAGATACCTGACTTATAATTTTACACTGGCTACATTTTGGACACCTCATTTGGTTAAGACTGATTTTTTGGACTCTGCTGTTCCTACGTTACCAAAAATTCACCATCTGTATCTTGATGAGCATGATGAGAACTGGACACCCCATATCGAGAATTTCAGCTATGTGATCCTAAATGGAGGGCACTGGTTTTTTAGTCCGATGGTTTATCACGAGGAGGGACGAGTTGTTGGGTGTCATTACTGTCAGGAGACAAATGTTCCCGACTTAAGGCAGTACTATGGGTACAGAAAGGCATTACGGACAGCGCTTAAGGCCATCAGTGGTCTTAAAAACTACAAAGGCATAACATTTTTAAGGACATTTGCTCCAGCACATTTTGAAAACGGGGCGTGGAACGAAGGAGGGGATTGCATTAGAAAAAGACCTTATAAAAGCAATGAGACGAGTTTGGAGGGATCAAATCTAGAAATCTATATGACACAAGTAGAAGAGTTTAAAGTTGCGGAAAAGGAAGCAAAAAGAAAAGGACTTAAATTAAGACTTATGGATGTAACGCGACCGATGCTTTTGAGGCCAGACGGCCACCCTAGTAAATATGGGCATTGGCCTAATGATACACATGTGACGTTGCATAATGATTGCGTTCATTGGTGCTTGCCTGGACCGATTGATAACTGGAATGACTTCTTGCTAGAGATGTTGAAGATGGAAGGTCGGAAAGCCTATGACGAAAAGTACTCACGGAACTGAGAGTTGATGTATAGACCAAACCATCACATACACATCCTTTACTTGCCTGTATGTATTCTTTTTTGAGATGTTTCAGGGCTCATTCTCCATTTTCATGTTTATATTTAATCAGTTGATAGAGTTTTGCTATAAATATGTTCATAAACTGTCCCTTGTGTTTCTATTTCTCATTTCTATAAATTTTCAAAAAAATAGTTTTGCTTTCCAGTTTTCATCTTTAGCTTGATGAGGCGCGCCGATTAGTAGTTGAAAATAATTTTCCATATGATCCTTTTCGACAGGTGAGGTAGTATGTGTATGGACTATGAAGGTTTTCAGACAACCTATGACCAATGCAAGTTCATTCGGATTTTTATTGAGATAGCGATACGACGCAATTTGGGAACTTTAGCCCCATACTGAAAACTTCTACTCAGTATGCCAATCTGAGGACCACATCTAGCTAAGGTTTGTTCTTCTTCTGGCATTATGTGTATTGTGTTAGCCCGTTGCCGACACTATTTACTGGTCTAATCCTCATGGATCATGCACGATGACTGTCCGAGTTTCTATCAACTCTTATCTTCTGCAATCTGGTGACTACACACACATCTTTAGTAAGTTACTCACTGCTTGATGAGTTTGAAGAAACAGTTTTGTATGCAAATTTCAACTGGAACTTACTCTGTTGCTAGATTTCTATGTAACTAATGTATGAACACTTTTGTTTATTGAAAGAAGCTATTCGGTTGAAATAAACCATCATACTGATTGCGACCTCAACGACAGTATGACGAGGAGATTCGAGCGCACACGAATGCTACAAACATTATTGGCGCTAATTTATATGTTTCATTGTTGTTTAGTCGCATTCGGACATACGTACACATTTTGTCACGCAATGAGTTCGATCAGTTAGACACCAGGATATTAATTTGCAGCTGCCGGAGAATAATTAAAGTTAACAATTAAAGAGACTCGTAATGACAATGACCCAGAAGCTAACATAAAAGTATATTTCGATGGAAAAGCTAGTCTGGGATTTTTTTTCAAGGATTTTTTCTTCCAGAAATGCTCTTCGATGATTTCAGGCCGAAGTGAAAACATTTTGGAGAAAAATACTTTCAACCAATGAAAGAGTAATGAGTACATATTTACGAGGTATTGATGAATATATGCTACTTCGAAGAGTTGAGCTCATCGCCGGTACATGTTTCGTGAGAGTGTTAGAAACTCCATCGTTATCAACTTCTACTACTGTAAGGACGGAGTATTGTAAGTTTATGAAGAAGACAGCCATTCAGATAATATATGCAACAATCTTGTTTAGATAAACCAGGAAAATGTTATATTGTATTGCAATAGTTTCAAGCCATTTGTGTCATGATTCGTCCTCACCTTGTTTGGTGCATTTTTCAGTGTCAAAAACATCAATGTTTTTCATCCCATTATTTTTCCATTTCATGTCAGACGGTTTTTTCTCTTCGTAACCTAAAGTGTTCTGGTAAGTTTTGTGCTCATTGTATCCATTAAGTGATTATAAAACCAATCATGAACCACTAAACATGGGAAAATACTTGGTACATGTGTTAGGATGTCAAACTTCATATACATTCACTCATCAACATTTTGCCAGGAAGTAGCCTGCAATGTCTCCGGCACTGCATTCTTAAGTAACACCATCATTCCACAGTTCACATGGAATATAATGATGGTATTATATCCATAGCTTAATTATTGATCAAAAGCTACCATTCGTGAGTACTACTAACATTAATTTGATGGAGTATAAGATTTCCTGCGGAATTTTCAGGATGTGCCCAACGCTACATATTAACGAATAACCAACCGTACGTCTACGACTTGGAAAATGATGCAGAATTATACACTTATTTACGTGATCGGACGAATAAAGTTTAGAACCATGTACTGTGAACCTTGAAGTGAGAATACTTGCTTTCAGGTCATTTTGTATAAAGGAAGGTATCATTAACCTCAACAGATTTGCCAACTATACTTCACAATTTTATAAATGTTTTGACCATGTAAAAAGTCTATATGATTATCACTATAAATATATCACATTTTGTAGTAAGCTTTTCTACACTACTCAGTTCCAAAATATGAAAGCAATCATAATAGAGACTCTCCCAAATGGGACTATCAAGAAACCACCATCCTACAACCACCAGTAGTAATCATCCAAGAAAAGCTTATCTCTTCTTCTTATTCCTTCTTTTCCTCACACTCATTCCCCTTTCCATTCTCAGCGATCTGCGCTTGCTGTTATTTCCATCTATCTACAAAAGTAGTACACTCAAACTCAAGTTCAGCAAATCATTCAAGCAATGTCAAGGAGAAGATTAAACAGTCGTGTGATGTATTTGCTGGAAGATGGGTGTATCAAAATGACCCATCATTTGTGCCATATTACACTAATTCGACTTATCTTGAAATTTATGATCAGCTGAACTGCATGAAGTTTGGGAGGCCGGATACTGATTTTTTGAGATGGAAATGTAAGCCTGATGGGTGTTAGTTGCCTAGGTTTGACGATGCTGGTTTGTTCTTAAAGTTTATGAGAAATAAATCATTGGCTTTTGTCGGAGATTCGGTTGGGAGAAACCAAATGCAGAGTTTGATATGCCTTCTGACATCTGTAAGTCCATTTTTTTCATCTCTTTCGTACTATTCAAAGTAATTGCATAGAAACTCGACGATTACCTTAAAATAACGCTACCTTCCATTTAACGATGCTTCGTAAATATAACTCTAATATTTTTCTGACAAGGTTTTTCCGGCACAAATATGGATAATAGTAATGCTGATCAGTGTTTAACATATTGAGCGATACAGAAGGGAATATATGTGCCTGTGTTGGCCTTTTTCGAAACTGTCCAGCCAATATCTAACAGCAGGATAAGCATGCAGTACAAAATTACGAAGCAAATGTGTGTTGGAAATTCGATGATATATCACATGTACAGGGATGCAATTGGACATGCCGTCCCGCCGACTCGTGATTAACACTAATTAATCTTGATTAGTTTTAATTAATTCATAATTAATCCTAATTAATCTCTAATTAACCCTAATTAATCCTAATTAATCTTAATTAATTGCTGATCGGGCGGATCAGAGCAAATTTTCCTTAATTAGGCGTGGGGCGGATGCGGGTCGGGGCAGGGCATTTTCGACCCGCGACGGGCAGGTCCAATTTACCTCCGACCCGCCCCCTACATGTACACCCCAGCAGGCCAGATTGGCCATTTCTTGGACGAACATGCTTGCACTCTACTTTATTCATGATTCTTGCTGCTGATTATTAGTACCTAATGATTTACTAATTTTATATATTTTTGGTTCTAATTAAGAAAAAAAATACTAATACGCGTAGCGTAGCGTCATTGGTGCAAACTAAATTCTTATATAAAATCAACAAATTTTAGGCTCCGTTTGGTTGCAAGGAAAAAGAAGAAGAAAGGAAAATTTTGAGTGAAAATGAAATCATGTGTTTGGTTGTAAAGGGAAAAAATGCAAAAAATAGAATAATTGAGATTAAATTTTCCTTACAACTTACTTTCTCATGAGAAAATCATTTTTCTTTAGTTTTTTCTTTCCTCTTCTTTTTTCCCGCAACCAAACGTGGCCTTAGTTTTCGGTGAATTGACTGACTTTTAAATTTGTTTCACCGGGAAGTTGTTACTGAAGCGCGCATTTTTAATTAGTCATCATATGGAGTATTCTGCAGTTGGGAACATGTAGAGGGACAATTGTTGGAATTTTTGTTAGGGATGAATCTTAGTTACTGCATTAATGTTCTTATGTATTTAACTTTTAGTCTAACTTTGTTGATTCTGTGTTTTGATTCGATTTGAATATCTTACCTAGACGTCGCTTGTCTGTTCCTGGTAAGTACGTACTTATTTAAGCGCGTCTTGTTTTTTGAGTTTTCGGATTTTTGATTTTTTTCTTTTATGTAAAACTTTTTTGAACTTCTTGATTTGTAGCTCAGATATCACAATCAGTATTACTGGCAATGATTTCTTAATTGAAAGGAAAAAAAATCAATCATCGATTTATTTAAATAAGTTATCCAGCAATTTTGTGAATGTGTGAAAAAGTGTAGCATGCATTATTGATGAAACTAGGGCCAATGTAAAGTAGACGTTATACATTGATGATGATGATGATACACTTGCTGATGAATGCAGGTGACTTATCCGGTGGACGAGTCTGAAAAGTACACCGCGGACATAGTGAATAACCGGAGGTGGTACATGATACTCCGGTGAGTTGCATCTTATGCCAAATTGAGAATACTTCGAATGAGAACACATTTTATGGTTACAAAATGGCGTTCCGAATGGCATTTAAGGCCATTTTGGGACTTGAGGGTTATAAAAGAGTGACATTATTGAGGACATTTTCACCTGCTCATTTTGAAAATGGGGATTGGGATAAAGGAGGGAACTGTCCAAGGACTAAGCCGTTTGCGGACGATGACGCCAGCCTTGATGGGTATGTTTTCGAAATGTATATGAGTCAGGTTAGGGAATTTAGAGCTGCATAAGAGATTGGGAAGACTAGTGCAATGGTTATGATACCTGATGGACATCCTAATTACTTCGGATACTCTGCAGCTGATTGTGTGCATTGGTGCTTGCCTGGACCTGTTGATACTTGGAATGAGTTCTTGCAGGAGATGATAGTGAAAGATGGCGAGAGATCATCGTCCGAAAAAATATGATTTCGTATACGAACATACATTGATTCCCTTTATAGTAAAATGTACATTCAAAATCTGAATCATGTAGCCTGTGTTTGATTGATCATACATTTCAATGGAGCAAATAGATACATATTTATATAGATAAACAAAAAAGTTTGCAATGCACGATGGCTCGAAACCGAGTTGGAATAATGCGTGTTGGCTGCACGATCTTAACGATTGGATCTTATTTCTCTGTAAATCATATTTCCTCTGCATTCTTCGTATATGTTTATTCCCACACCTGATGATCAGGAGGTAACACATAAGCAATGGAGGATGCTGATCAAGATTTATTCGCCAGACTTCCGGAGGAACTCATTTCTTCATTGCTCGAAAAGCTGTCCATGAAGGATGCAGCAGCAATGAGCATCCTTTCCAAACAGTGGAGACATCGATGGAAGACTAGTTTAAATCTCAATTTGGACATCAGAGACATATGCCCTGATGAAAATCGTAACATTGGCGATCACATAGACTTGATGAAACAGGAAAGGTACATTGAGTGGGTGAACCACATTGTCCGATCACATGAAGGAGCCTTGCTAGACTCATTCCGGGTCAGCTCATTTCTGCCAGGGAAGTATGCTGAACATATCGATTATTGGATCAAATTTTCCATTACGAAGCAAGTTCGATATCTGGTCATCGATTTAGCAGCTTCTGATTTCTTGGATGTGTGGGTCAAATATGAACTTCCTGATTGGTTTCATGGCTACACATTCATGACAAGTCTCAGTCTGAGAAGTGTGTCACTAGGACACATCAAATTCAGTAACTTTATATCTCTAAAATCTCTTTGTTTCGAGCAATTATTCGTGTCTCAGTCGATAATGGATGACATACTCTCCAACTGCTTGCACCTTACACGCTTGGTTATAATCCGGTGCAACGGCCCTGCCATTCTACTCGTCCGAATCCCACCTCATTTCCAACTTAAACACATAGTGCTAATTCCTACATATAATTGTGTGAATGAGATCCGCATCGAGGCTGCTAGGAGTCTTCAATCTTTTGAATGCACATTGGACATAACGAAAGGATCCATGGTGTTCTGATCATACAATCGCTTAAGGTCGATAACGCGTATTACACAGATGAGGTCATGAAACAAGGTTCACCGGCGACCGTGGTGCACTTGGTTACATATTTGTTTGGTCTATTTACAATGCAACTCAGCCGGCGGGGGCGGTTGTATGCCATAAACAATTTATGTTGTCTCGGTATCTTTGAACATGGTACTCATGACCTGTTGAAGCGTAAAGAGTGGTTTGAAAAGAGTCTATTTTTTAGTGCCAAACTTGAAATTTTGTTGTTGTCTATATTTCATAGGAGGTCATGATGCCCACTACAAATGACATAATACCTTCCAGTTTTCCGTAGCTAAAATCATGCCCACTACAAAGATATGGTGTGAGGATACGCGATTTTCGTAAAAACGTAGGAGACGACATGTCTAGAAAATGTTAATTAGATATTACTCCCTCTGTCCAAGATGATCTTCCGATTGGGAGTTGGGCACAATAATTAAGAAAGTGGGGGAAAATGTGTATGAGTGAGAGAGTGTATTGAGAGAAAAAAAATGAGTGAGAGAATAATTTAAAAGTATGAAAGTAAATAGTAATAAAGTAGTAGAGAGAGTGAATGAAGAGAAAAAAAAATAATTGTATGTGTGATAGAATAATGTAAAAATAAGAAAGTGAATAGTAATAAAGCATAAAAGATAGTGTATTAAGAAAAAAAAAAGATGAAAAATAATTACTATAAAAGAAAACAGGAAGAACATTAGGGACGCCCAAAAATGAAAGTAGGAAGCTCATTTGGTGACGGATGGAGTAATAAGATTTCATATTATTAAAATATAATACATAATATTAACGTACAAAGTGCACGATTGTATATTCATTTTATAAAAAGCATTTTTATAATATTTCATGTATTTTTTATGGAAGTAAATAACATGAAACTTCTAGTATATTGTAAATGAGTAGAGATCAGGTAAAAAATGTCTAAATATAAAAAGTATAAAGAGATCATAACCATAGATGTACCTTCTGAGATTATCCAATTAATATCCATTTAATTATAATAAAAATGATTATTCAATGTTTGAGGGTATTTAAGACATTT
>JAWWMW010084631.1:0-22408 GCA_035048345.1 Echeveria elegans
TGATCATTGTCTTTACTGCAGATACTATCAACTCTGAGTGCAGAAGCTAGAACCAAATAAACTCCTCAAAATGTTGACAAACTAGATTACTATCAGAAGAACACCACGGCTCGATGCTCGTCTCATGGCTCTCATTTCACATTCTTCCGGACCGCCTTCCAGTTCCAGTTGCATGAGACTGAGCGGAGTTCTGTTGTAATATTTTGGAGTACATTGAGTCAAAGAGAAACACAATGAAGAAGAGCTTCACAACAAGTACAATTTAACTTTGGTGAATGAATTCATAGTTTTGGGCCGAAAGCCCAAACATTCCTTCCTCACCGTCAGTGACTATAAATATCCAGAAGCAAGTTAATTCGAAACCTAACCTTCACGATCCTCGAAACGGCGATTCCCCGAGAGCGCCTAATCTCCTCTCGTCTTCTTCGTTCGTCAAAATGGCGACCGGCCGATCGTTCCTCGCATTCATTCTGAAATTCCTAATATTCTTACAGACTTCGATCGCCGTGTGTATGAATTATGAACATGTTGTATTCTGATATTCATGCTCAACCATTTGGATCGTCATGCTCCTGATTCTCCAGCTCTGCCTCCTGCTGCTGCTTCGCCTTCTCCGTCGGTTGAGATGATGACTAACGAGTTTGGAATTGTTTTTAACAAGCTTCCTGCTCAATGGTATATATATGTATATATATTATGCTCCTGAGATTTATGTGATTTTTTTATTAGCTGATTAGAAGAATATAGAAGCTAATGCACATTTATCTACTCGTACATGGAGATTGGGGATTTTGACTTTGTGCATTTCTTGCGTTGGTCATATTGCAGCTGAAGCTTTTAATGGATGCTGTCTTAGCTTTGTATCTTATTCTTTTATTTATTTATTTATTTATTTAGTTCCGTTTGGTTTTGGGGAAAAAAGAGAGGAAAGGAAAATTTAAAGAATTTTTTTGAAATGAAATGAAATGTGTGTTTGGTTGTAAGGAAGAAAATGAAAAAAATTAGACAAAATAAGATCAAGTTTTCCTTACGACTTTCTTATGGGAAATTTTTTTTTTCTTTAATTTTTTTTTTCTTCACTTTTTTTCCGCAACCAAACGGAGCCTAAGTATATTGAATACAGGCCCTAGCAGTATGACAACAGACGCAGATAACACGGTTCCGCTTCAGACAACAACCGCAGCTATTTTTCTGACCTTTGAAGTTCACGCATAAGAGACAAGGTGCGTATTCTGTATCATCTCTGTGACTTCACTTTGTTGATTACGCACTTAACGAGATTCAAATGGTAGGATGATTTTTGAAGCATCCATGACTTATGACTGACCAGACAGAATCACTTGGTAGCACATGATTATACCATAGAGTACACAACCAAATGTTTTCGAAGTGGTCGAGCTGCCTCTATTAACTTGGTTCCCATGGATGCTTTGATTCTGTTTTTATTGGGTATTTATTTTCTTTTTTTGTAGTACGGTTTGAATGAGTGGCATCAAGTATGTTTACTTAAGGTTAAGGGTTAGTTACAGAAAAAAAATCCGTATCAATAGTATTTTTTCTAAATGACACCCCTCCGTTTATTTTTCACACTTAAAGACTTTCACGTTTTCGACGTTTTCATTTAGAGAGTCCGTCATAATTATCGGAATTGACCCATGAATCATAATTTTAAAAATTTTAGGGATCAGATTCAAAATACAAAAAATACATTCTAATCCTTTATTTTCCACCACCCCTCCCTCCTCCTCCACATCGTCCACTCCACCACCATTGTTGTCATCTTAACCTCAGACAACAAATTCTTAACATCCTCAAACAAACCTGTTCGTTCTTAAATGGGCGCTACTATGTAATAATCTGACTACCTTCTATATATATATATCGACTATGCCTGCCTGCGGCATTTTCCAAAATCAGGTTTCTTGACCAACAAACTGAGTTTTCAGATCTACTTGCATGTTTAGATCAGACTTTCATGTGAACCATGCTACTGGTCATAGCTTTCCTGCCTGGCTCCAGATTCAAAAACCAAACATGGAAGCAGTATCTCCAACGGTCAGGCTTGTCATTCAATTGTTACAAATCAGTTTCAACCGTACCTGAAATGCATGTCATAATAAAAGGTTTGTTAAGAGTTTAACATACACATGACCCTAGTAATGTCTCCTAAACCATTAAGCCATCACAGTAAACATGTATATACATATCCTTGCAGCATAACAATACCACTGCATCACAGGAAAACATAGGTAGTAACACTTCTGGTCAACAAGCTCACAACAACTGGACAACCACCTACACGCTCACCCAGTTCCACACCCACAAGTATTGTTGGCTGACTGTGTTATTGTTGACTTCGGATTTTGGTAAACTACTGGAAGCTTCAATTGATTTAAAGTTCGGATTGATATAAATTAAAAAGCTTATTAGCACAGATTTTGTTTAGTTATTTCCAAATTCGGAAGTATGTGTGCAATATATCAAAATGAGAATGGATGCAATGACTATAGACATGAAACATGACTAATTTATGAACGTAAACAATATCTGGCCGTCAGCTGCAGAACCACTTCCTCCAAAAGGTCATCAAGCAACTTCTGCTCTATGTCATTTCCAAGGAGGTAACATCCGCTCACCTTTTACCTGCCACCTCCGTCTTTGCTACCCTTTCGACCATCATATTGTGGCTAATGTCTTCCCCATCATTGCTGGACAGACATCTCGCCTTATCTGAAATCCACTGGCTCATTGCAGCCCACACCTGATCTACATGTATACTATTGGTAACACTGTGTCACTGCGTCTGCAGCTCTTTGTTTCCATATCAAGCTGAGCTATGTCAAGAAGAGCCTGATTGACGCTATCAAATATAAGCTTCCTGTTAGATCTGCAGCGTCTTCACCTGGCCTCATTTATGAGTTGATTAGCTGCGTAAGAACACTTATCTCTCAACAATGGGTCCAGCGGTATTTGAGGCGCATGCCACCAATCCTTAGATGCATTAGACGGTATATCACTGCTGACTCCTCTTGTGGTCCAGTGCAGATCAGTGATAAGTTAAAGGGACAAGCAGATGCTGTGTCTGCACAGGAACTACTCCATAGCATCCTAGCTACTGATTCAATACAAAGAGATTTCCCAAGCGCATGGGAATTTGTTTTGCTGACAGAAGCCTTTGCAACTACAAGAGGAAGACCACACATTGGAGTGATGTTGAATAGTAATGTACTACTGAAGTAACAGTGTGATGCGACACAACAAATGGTACCTGGATGATCAGTGTAAAAAATGCCTGAACAGAAAATTTCCGACTTTCGATATGGTAAATTAAATCCTGACACCCGAATATCAGGGCATTCATTTACAGTGAGTGATGATGATGATCACAATTTACAACACTATTCCACAAACTTTCTCTGTTATAAACTAATCCTATCAACCCAAAAACGTAGTCATATAATATATATTACCTCATGAGAGGAGGATGTCCCTCCAGCCATTTTTCCAGATTGAGACTCATGTATAAATATGGAGGTATAGCTGAAGACCCATCTCTATGCAAACCCGCAGTTAAGTTATCTTTCCCCAGACTTCTTGTTCCTTGAGAAAAATAGATTTGCGACCAATGACCTCAAGCTGTTAGTTTTATGATGTTGCTTTTGACCAGATGGATTTTGGCACATCACCGTGTAACTTTCCAACATTGACCCATTCATAGTTTCCGCCAACACACTCGCCAACAGGGTGGTGTCCTGTTGGTTAAGAGTTCAGACATGAAACTCTTATGTCCAGGGCTCTTTATTGGTCCCCTATGGTGTGGACGCTGTGTCTTTCTCCCGCTTCGGTATGGAGATGTTATTTACCCTCAAATAAAAAAAAAAGTTTCCGCCAACACACAGAGGGGTAGAATTTGATCTCATCAGATTTTCTTGGTGCAACTGCGTATTCCTTTAAATTTTGATTCAGGCATGCACTTGAGCTAACTGGCTCCTCCCCATTGTCATTAGAGACTGGCTTCCTGGTAGCTGAAGGAGCAAGCATCTCACCCAATGTGTTTGAGCTATGGCTTCGAGCATGTCTTTGTAATTTAGAATTACTATTTAATCCTGTGGTGCTCCATCTTATAGAAAGACGTTTTCTAGCTTCTCTACATACAAATGATTCTCGAGCTCGTGGTTCATGACTTACGGACGATGAAGAACTAGCAAGCTGATTGACACGGCACTCCATGAAAACCTTGAAGTTGGTGACATAGCTTCAGAATCACTTCCAGTAGCGTACTCAGATTTTTGAACATGTGAAGTGCTTGGTGACGTTGATGGTGATACAAATTCATTCCCAGTATGACTTAGACTTTTTCTGTGCTGGGTTTCAATACAACAATTCGAGTTAGCCGAGGTTCATCACCAGCCTTCCAGTTACAGGATACAGGAAAACTACTAAAATTAGGTTTGTTCCACGCATTAGCCTAGCTTGCCGGTGTTGGTTTTGAGACCCACTTTTCATGTCTTCATCGCATGAAAACTGTTGATATCTGATGTCTTGGTCGGTTTAAGCACATTAATGCGTGTCATCCCACAAGGGAGGGTTAGTAGTCGTTTCATCTAGAGACTGAAGGATTTGGTCCTTGAAGGAATAAATCCTTATTAGATTTTAAAATCTCGACTTCACCTTCAGATTCTTCAGGGCTAGCTAGACTTTCACAAGAACCAAGATGTCTGGTTTTAATACCCCGTCTGCCTTGCAAAATTTACATGTTGGTTATATTCTTGATACGTGTCACTAACAAACTCCTTAAGGTGATGATCATCTACATCTTTACGTGGCATAGCGTTCCTAAACAACACAGATTCAAGCGCTAAATTTGGAAGAGAGTGCCCTCTGATCCCAACATGGTACTTCGACAATCCTGTTTCCTTTTGGGGTATGTCATCTTCATAGGTGTTTTACCAGAGGTTTCCCAAAACTGTGATGAAATCTGCAAGTTAAACCAGAAAATTCAACTATGAACTAAGGGTACATGCACCTTTGTAGAGATAAGAAAATCGAATGAGAGAGAGAGGAATGACCTGACCTGGCTGAGATACTATGGCGCCGGAGACGAAGCATCGCACGGCTGCGATCGGAGAGAGAGAGAGAGCGACGTCGTTCAAAGGTGTGTGAGTGAGTCCGTTTGGGAGCTGAAAAATGACGGTTACTGGTGGTCCATTCCGACTTCTTCATTTGTATAATATTTATATTGATCCCTTTGGTTTCATATATTTGCAGTTTGACCGCTCACTAAGCTACACTTGGACTAGGGGCACAGCCGCGCAGGGACATGTCACGTGGTAAACCTTATGGTTTTGCTAGTAATAATAGTTTTTTTTTTCTTTTCTTGTAAGAACAAAAAAAAACAAGAAAAAAAACCATTAGATCTGAAGCTTTTGCATCTTTGTGATAAGTCGATGATGTAAACAACAGTTGTCTGACTAGAGGATAAGGAAAACAATTACAACAAGGATGAGAATGAGACAAACAGGAGATGGGAGACAAAACTTGTTAATCTCACTTTACCTGAAGATGACAGAGCCCCCCCACTCTTACTGAATGGTCCACTAATTCTAGGGTTGTAACAATACAATCCGACATTAGTGTTTGGAGCTCAGATTACCAACTTACCATGTCTGCATTTTGTCATGTAAACCCACCACTTCCAATGTTAGGGTTGGAACAAGTAGATCCAAATGGTCAATCAAGTGACACTCTCTACTGCTTTCATGCTTCCTAAACAAAGCATGAATAACGGGGCTTTGTCCGGAGTGAACAGCATAACCCTTCTGCACTTATGGTCTCACGGCAAACTGTCAAATGATCCGAATGGCACATTTTCCCCATCAAGTCTCAAAGGAAAATAGTGGTATATTGTCTGATCATAACTAGGTTCATCTGTGTATCCTATTTGATAACGATAACCTCCATCTGTGTGATGATGGCAGTCATGGCTTGGGTAGTTTAAGCATGCAACTTCCTTACCACAAACTTCCCAAGGCTGATCTATGCACATGATCTGTCCTCTCGGGTAGTCGGATGGGATAAATTCCCGTGTAGCAAAAACACTGGGTATACTAAGGAGATGGCTGTTCATGTAAGGGAGATAAGAGTCACCATCATTGTTTGTAAAGTAGGAATCTGGGTTACGTGAATGGATTATGTCCCTGCTCTTGGTTTCCCTGTCTTCAAGAACTAGGTAACTATCTGTCTCTTCCATAGTTCTAAAGTATCTGTCCATATTATCATAATGGCCTGACGCAAACTGAGGTGGAGTTCTTGATAAACTCAAATCACTGTTTGTCCCAAGCTGGAAGTCATTCTTCTGCAAAGTCTGACAATTAGAATGTAAGCCCATGCCATAGTCGAACTTGTAAGGAGCAATTTGCAATTGATCTTCATCTTCAGTTTTCTCATCAACCCAACCAAGTAGAAAATTTTGTCGTGGGGGAAGGTCATCCCAATGATGAGAAATTATATCACTTGATGTATGAGAAACCAATGTTTCAAAGGGTAAACGAGATGGGAGAAATTTCTTCCACTGACTTCTACTTCTTGCACAATCAGAGATGTTATCAAATTTCTTCATTTTGTAGTGGACGTGTTCATGGTCACTACTCCTATCAGGTGACATGTTATACTCGCCCCTCCATTTTGCAAGTTCTGTGGAGCCAGAAGACATGCAACCATAGTCCAGTAGCATTAAGTCCCCTGCTTCCCTCAAGCCATGATGTTCAGGCCAACTAAGCTTTTCACAATCAGCATTGCTTTCTGGAAAACCAGGTCGCCAAGATGTGCAGGCATCCTGCTGCCTCAACTTGCCAGCTCTCAGGATATGCTACAGAAGATATCTGGCTTCAGTTCACATGAACAATTGCAATGAAAAATACTGAATGGGAGTAATCCTAACCTTGCGTTCATAGCCATTTGGGAAAAGACGGCCGAGCATTGCATTCACAAGATCTACCCTGAGAATCATTTCTGACAGATGATGGACAATATAGACAAATTGGAGAAAATGATGAGATCCTCGAGGTTAAATGTCTTACCCATTCAAGTTATGGTTCTTCGATTCGGGGTATGTATCAGCAATAAGCTGGAGCAGTTTATGTCGCTTAGCAGAGAAAATATTTCCTTGTCCGTACACATAGCTAGCCACTGCAGTTTCAAAATGATTGACGTCATGGAGAAAAAGATATATTCAGTTCATGGTGACCCTTGCGTTTTACATCTAATAAAGAAATCTGTTTTCACAATGCGAGGAAATCATGTGTTTTTGAGAAGGAAAAAAAGGAATAGCTAATAAGGAATTCGCATTTTGAATCACAAATACCATTTGCATATGGAGAATGAGATTACTTTCTGTTTACTTTTCTTTAATAAAAAATCATCAATCTAGGAAAAGTGATATTAATCTGAGGTTTTAAGTGACACATACCTGCGCTCTTTACTTGATCTCTAAAAGGAGAATGTGACGCCTCGAAATCAACATGCATTGCTTTCTTTAACGGATGAGTGAATTCAGAGTCTGGAAAATCAAGTTGTTCCAAAGAGTTCATATCTGAAAAGTACGAATACTCACAGTCACAGGTCATAATTAGATATGTGGATTCAGAGTACGGGACATCAGTTTAGAGCATAACGCATACCTGCGGTCTTTGAAGGGCCTGCAATAGGCGAGATAAGCAAACTGGATTCCACTGGTCTGACATCTTGTGCATGAAATGGGAACTTGAGATTTTGAAAGCACTGGCTGATTCTATTACCCACACCTGCATTATCTATATAAAAAGTACAATTATGGGGAAAAACTTATTAAAAAATCCTCCCAGGTTCAAATAATCACCCGAACAATCACCAGATTTACATTCATCCGTTTTGTTGCTTTCCTTCCCTGCATTTCGCCGAAGTTTTTTGAAAAATGCGTACTCGGATGTTTTGGGGGCATCCGCTGCAAAAGAATCATAATTTTTCAAGCAATTATCAGAACATTAGTCAAAGACAAACCACGCATAGTCATAAATAAATCTTCGAGGCATAAACACATTGCATACCATCACTCAGCTTAGCCTTTGCTTCTGATTCAGACACCCCGGAACAAGTGGTTGCATGTGCAAACCTCACTCTCTTTCTTCTTATACAAATATCTGCCAGGGCAGCAGCAGCAGCATAGAAAACAAGAAAGAAAAAAAGTGGGCATTGAAACTCAAACATCAACACAACGAAAGCCATCTATTCAAATTCCCAATTATCACTTCCTACTTCACCAGGATCCAATTTCGCGCTAACTCCAACAACGATCAGGATAACTCGAACAACGGAATCTAACCAAAATCGTACCTTGGGTACATGGATCATCGGATGTGGTCGCACAGACCGATGCCCTGTTTTCAGGTGTCGAATCCAGCTTTAGAATTCTAGGGTTTCGCATCCAGCGGAACTCTTTACCACTAAACTGAACCAAAACACAAAATTCGTTGCTCAATTTTCAAGTCTCAATATCTATTCTTATAAAACTAGTCTTGATGCACAGAGTATGCGGACACGTATAGATAAGATGGAGCGATAAGGGCATTTTGAGAATAAAATTTTGTCGCCAGCTTCACTTTTGCTTTGCGCTTTATTAATAGGAGATATTAAGAAACGGATTTAATATCAAACTTAAAATTACATTGTTACTTCCATTAAATAAAATTTAAAATTTAAAAATATTAAAAATTAATATTGAAAATTGAAAATTAAAAATTAAAATTGAAATCAAAATTAAAAATAAGTGGAAAATATTTAAAATTTGTTAGGTGAATCAAATGGAGACATAGAAACAATTCATGTCGGGATGATGGTGTTTACAGTAATAAAAAAAAGTCACGATTTGGATATACGCTGAATAAATTGACCCGTTGCCAAATATATTCCCAGTAAATGCTTTGAATGAATTTTTTTAGTTGAATGCGATGGAGATATAAGCTGGAGGAGAAATATCTCTAAATTAAATAAAGGGGAGTGGAATCTAGAGAGAAGAAATTTCCAAATATAAAATTATAGACAATATTGCTTCATCTCCCCATCTCAGCAGACAAACTTGAACAAGTACTTTACGTATTTGTGCGTATGCAATGCAATGTATGTTACACAGCATAACAGTGGAGAGAATATTAGTAGTATTTTCTCAGCCATAAAAAAGATACAATAACCTGTAGACGAAGACGGCATATGCGTTAAAATTTACATGAACATTTGCACTACTTTCTATTCTGTTATATATATATATAGATAGAGATATAGGGAACCAAAAGAACAAAAAATGCTTTAAATTTGGCTTCATGGTGCTGCTGTTGCCATGGCTCGTTATAAAGAATAGGAGGAAGGCCGCACCAGGAATGAACTAATCATGCAAAAACTGGAATGCAGGGTTGTCGAGTAGTTCGTCTGCTGGGGCTACGTCTGACAAATTCTTGTCCCGGAATGAACTCGAAATATCTTCAGTGGTGAAGGGAATGCTGTTCCATAAGCCAACAAATAAGGTGAATGTTATTGACAAATTATGGTCTTTGCGGGTCACAGTTGATATATAGCTATTTACATGGTATAATTTAGAAGGGTAAAAACTCACCTTGAGTTGTCGTCAAGCAAAAACGAACTGCTGTTAGCATTGTTTGAATCTTCAGTCATGAGTACTCTCATACTGGAAAGTACCTGCAGGGAGAGACAACAGAGATTAGAGATATGCTTCAGATTTAGGGACTAATGGAAATGCTGGACGTGTAAACTTACTTCTTGAGACACACTTCGGGTGTTGTAATTGTCATCCCAATACAAGGTACATATTCGATAAAGCTGCTGAACGCTCAAGACCTGAATCACCAATGCATCAGAAAACAAAGTACAGATAACGAGTTGGGGATGAAGATATCGAGACAGGGCTGGGAGGAGTCTTACAGGACAGAGATCGTGGATGATTTCATCGTACGAAATTCTAAATTTTTGATGTATAACCTGTCAAATAGGAAACAAACCAATGTTAAACACCTTTTTCTGTGATTAAAGGGAACCTTCGGCCAGTCTGCAGCTATTTCTTTTCATATTAGCTTATGTATAAACAAACTTCCCAGTATAAATCCCTAATAACTAGAGTAATCAAAGGTATTATGTGATTCAGTATCGCCCTACCAGGAACCCAACAGCTTGTCTTATGTGCTTTAGTTCCTCCCATGATGAACCAGCACACTGCAACATGAAATGAGACATTCATCAAATGGGACACATTCCTTCATCTGAATAATAAACAGGCCCATCGATCTGAATCAAAGATGTGAAACATTCAAATAATTTACCTCTTCCCCGGCTCGACCACACCAAAGCTCTAATTCAGCAAGACCAGCTTTCACAAATTCCCCATTTGCAAATGAACAACACTCACGTCGTAGAAGAAGACTGCGATGTTAAGAGGTTAAAAAACTACTAAGGCTACCAGCACGACATATGAGCAAAAAGACAAAAACACAACAGAATCACCTCACCTATTAAACAATTGTACATTTATGTATGAGAAAACTTGAGTGAAAACATTTTGAGCGAGAACTGAGGGAACCTGGTATAAAGAACACCAAATAATCAATATTCATCTCACACCCATCAGAAAGAGATTTAACCGCTGGGAAACAACAAAAATTAGATTCACATACAAAATTTTCTCTGAACATATTTAGATAAGCACTCAATATGTCGACAATGCTCTGCCAATGACTTGATGGGGAATCATTCCCAAAAGAGCGGCCTGATCTTAATGCGGTCCCTTTGGACGTTCTAGGGGCCTGTATTAAATGGCAAGACGAAAGAGGTGACATAAGTGATGAGCAGTCTATAAGTGATGGAAGATCTTCAAATGTCAACTAAATTATGCACTGGTGATGTGCCTTCTTTGTGTAAACAACATTTGATGGGTGCTCTTTATAAAGACAATTATCAACTAATAACAAATATATTCTTTGTAAGAAAATGAACCACACTTTTCGAGAGCTACACTAATCGGAACATCACCAAAAATGTTATATATGTGTTTTGTCGAATAGTTCCTTAAAATTTAACTAGAGGTTGAGGTCATATGCAAGAAAAATAAAAATGGAAACAACAAATAGGTAAAGAAACATAATGTGAAACACATCCTCACTCCAACTCAAACTACAATATAGATCAGCTTGAGAGTTTATTATGCTTTAAAGCAATTTGCTAACCTTAATCACAATGCTAAATATAGTTCCGATATAGTGTGACATGCTTGGGAAAAATATCCCAAAAGTACTTTACCTGGATACACTGGGACAGGAATGACGACAACTCCTTTTTTAAGCTGTCCCGAATCATTCCGTAAATTTTTTCCACATAAGCAGCTAGTTGCTGTTTAAAAAGTAGTGCAGGATATTTGCCATTGACTTGGCGAATTACTTTGTATGCAGCCATAGCAAGTTTGCCTGATGGTGAAGACCTGAAACCCTGTGGTTCACATACAGTCCCAATTTAAAATGCAACTTATTAAAAAACACTGAAATATAAAATCTCGTCAGAAGTATGTAGTGTACCATGGCCATCCTCCCCAATAGAGATGTTGGCCGTGGCGGAGTCAAAATATTTGTTCCGGAAGGTGACAGAGTTTGTTCAACTAGAAACAACAGCGTGGAGATGTTTGATAGCCAATACGCTAAATGATCATTACTTTCCTGATTCTGTTTAAAAAGTTGAATGTTACGAAAACATATAAAAAAAAATTTACAAAAGGAAGTGATAAATCAATCCATCATAAAGCATACTACCTCAATTTCAGAACCTATCAACTGAATGAGACGGTCAAATACACTTGTCCTCTCTGATTCAAATGATTTCCAGTGGATAAGGCACTTATAGATGGTGAAGGCTGCAACAGGCTTTCCATTGATGAATCCAATGTTTTTCGAAACACACTTGATGAGAGCATCAATATCATTCTGAAAAAAAGGTAGAAATAAAGACAATTAATGGTATACACAAATTCTGATTTGCTCTTACGATATGTCTGATAGAAATTACCAACATTTGCGCGCAGCAAGTAACTAGTTTCTTAAGCATACAAACTACAAAGAGACACAGTTGACATGACAAACTATCAATACTTACATGTTGACGTTCGACAAAGGACTTCCTCAATTTGGCATCGGATTCCGTCCCAAACGTTTTCACCGGTGTTACTACGGGAGATTCCTGCAATTGTTAACTATTTCAATGAGGATGAAGGAATACGGGATGTGATGGGTTGTAAAGTTAATGCAAGAGAAATACGAACCACAACGTTTTCTTCAATACTGAAGTGGAACCCATTATCCACCTTCTGCAGGGAGTAAATTCAAATGTAAGAAAACTTGAACATGACAGAAGACAGAAAGAGCTGGAAAACTACATACATGATTTGATTGGGGAGGTGAATGCTCTGAAATGTCTTTTACAGGAAGTGGAGGTCGCCCAGATGTGTCTTTTGAAGGTGTACTTGTTTTTATTTGATGCCGAAGAATTTGGTTTTCAGATTCTACTTCAGAATATTTCTCTTCGAGCCTGTTAAAGAGAAATTGCAAATGGCTTAGCATAACTTTACAGAAGTGAACACGAGCAAGTAATTAGTAAATTCATTAAAATATAATTAATTTCTTTCGATAAAAGAGGTTATCATCAGAGGTAAGAGATGCCTCCTAGCAACTAGAACAACCTTTGCATTGTCTTCTGCATCTCAATAATTTTTGCTTCAGCGTCCACAACTTGTTTTAGTCTCTCCTCACCTATTTTCTTTGCATCTTCAAATCTCCTCTCTGTTTCATCAATTTTTTTCTCCAATGTGCCCATCAAGGCCTGAATGTTAAGAGAAACATTGCATGATGCTAAAAAATATTCATCGCTCTTGCTTGACTGAGGGAAAATGTTTTTCACTGTCTTACCTTTAGTTTGTCATTTTCCTCTTTCAGTTTTTCTGACATTGCCTGGTCAACAACAGGCACCTCCTTGATAACAGGGGCTTGTTCAGCTATCAGTTTAACAGATTCACATTCCTTCATAAGCAATGTTTTAGTTTCACTGAATTGAAGCTCCATTTGCTGTAAAGCCAACTTTAGCTTCGCATTTTCTTGTGCTTTTGCTTCTTCAACATCAGCCTGCACAAAGTTAGTAGGCACTGGATCAGTTAATACCCTTTCTCCATGTATAGGAAATACATTCAAATATACGTAAATCATTCATTCAAAGGAACTCATATTTGATAACACAGTATGCATTTCTTTATTTTATACAAGATAATTCCCAGCTTTCAAGGGAAAATTTTGCATCTGATAAATAAATGTGAAAGCAACAAGGATACAAAAACATCAAAAAACCATTAATATCACACAAGTATAATACTGATATGAAGAAGAAAAAAAGCCTGATAGTAGCAGTTCTAACAAATGCATTGATAATAGAGCTAATTCACAAGCATAAAATGCAACTAATTTCTAGTAGGTTATTAACTGACAAACAGTTTTCACTCTACAGGACATCTTCTCTCAGTGGGTGAATCATCAAGCTAACTTTATTTACCCTCATTCGCTTTTCAAGCTGTAATCTCCAAGTCAACTCTTCTACTTGCTTTTCCAATTTATTTTTGGCAGCTTGAAGTGCCCCAGTTTCTCTTGCAGCCTGTAGTTAAAACATGGCACGGTGGTGTGAAAGGGCTAATACGATCATGGCCCCCCCAGAAAGAGGCAAGTTGTAAATAATAGCATGCATTTATTTCTGAGGATTAGACCATAAGATGAGAGCGCATGTGGATATGATACTGCCCTGTATTCAACTAAGATCAGACCAATGCAAACACAAACCATACCATTTTCAGCTTCCGTAATTCCAGACGAGCAACTCTTCCTCGCCATGCACATTGTGTCGATATCGCAGCTTTCTTTAAGCCCAAATAATGTGAGCGAGCTAAGAATTTTCGGCATTGACTCTGACATTAAAAATAAATAAATAAAATTGACCACTTCAACAGATCGTATAAGGTTTACAAACTTTAATATTATAACTTTGAGCTACAATACCTGAATCAGAATTGCTGCTCTAGTCTGCCTTCTAAACCGAAGGTCATTTCGAGCAACCATTCCACGCATCGCTGCTTGAATACTTACAGCTGAGATGCGTACATTCTTATACGCTTTCCTGGCAAGATACATACGTAAAGCTGTTTGAATCTTCAAGCTGGATGCTTCTCTACGCATATTTTCAAATAATATACGTGCAAGTTGACCTGGATGATGCATATAAAAAACTCCACGTAAGTATCTATTGATCCAAAGTCTGTTGGACTTGTTCACCTAGGTACAAAACCGATTACCCCTGCATGCTGCTTGGATTTGTTCTGCAGATCTGCGGAGCATAATGAAATATCTGCGATGGAGATAGGCTCGAATTTTGCGTTGAATTATACTAGCTGATCGTCCAAGAACTTCACTTCTACGTGCATCTAATTCAGCCATCTGACCAGCCCTAAGGAATATCTTGGTCTTCCCAATCTGAAGTCAACTTGTTCAGTTAGACCCCAGTGCATTACACCGTGAACGCCACATTTTTAACTTGGGTCATCGTAACATTACCTGGTATCCTTCAAGTCCTGCCTTCTCCAGGATCCTCTTTGAAGCAGCAACCTCATCAAAACTAATTGAATAACAAAGTGTCATTGTTGATGAATGATGAGGATATCAAAAAATTCTCATTGCTTAGTACCTTCCATTCAAAACTTCTGGGGCGAGGATGCCAAATCGATCCACAAATTCGTAGAATGGTTTTTTAGTAGGATATCCTGCACAACTAATCCTGATAGCCTCCAGGACTCCCTAAGTTCAGGTAAATATAATCAGCCAATTGATTATCTCAGTTATGAACAAAAGTTATGAACAGATGCTACGCTAATAGCTGCCTCAACTACGTAACAGATATCGCAATCTTACCCCACAACGCAATTGCTGCAGGACATTTTTATTTTCAAAAATTGCTGGCTTCAGTAGATTATTAGGCTTCACGCACCGAATGTAGTGTGGTTCCGTAGAACTGAGTGTTTCAAGTAAGGATTGCAATTGTTGCTGCATATCAAACAAAATGTTCAGTATAAGAGCTAACCAAGATGTCCAATGGCACATGTTTGCTTGCATGCGCACTCCAGAGAGTATTAACCTTAAATCTTGTCCCAATCGATGAGAATTTTGATGACTTGGAGGAGTCCTCTGCCAGTGGTGGGAACAAGCTCGACACAAAAGAACAATGAGAAGCACTTAAAAGTGACTGATGTTCAGCAATGACATAATCTTTGTTCTTGTCAAGGAACTGTGCAGTTTGGTAGGTCACCTGAAACACGGTATAATTTTTCAGTCAAAAAGCAGTGTCATTACTCATTGTTTTTGAATAAGTGACTTGAAAGTATGATTGTCAACACAGTTCAAAGAGATTACTTACATCACCAGCATAGTGGCAAATAGTAAAATCTGTCCTTGACAACTTTGGTTTGGTCAGGCGTTTATGGTTCTTGTAAGTCTGGAAAAGCTTTTGGGCAAATGTTTCGTTCGTTGATCTTGGAAACATACTGAAATATGCTCATTTTCAGAACTGAATCAGTAACAAAGACATATAGTACAAACTAAGTACAGGTGCAAATATACGTTTATACAAAACGAGTGCTAGCAATGCTTAGAGTAAACATTTAGTTATAGAAGCTATACACAGATACTTACCAAGCTTCATCCAATAGAGCAATTATGCCACCAGGTTTCTGATCACAATACAGAGTGTTTTGAGGTTAAAACAGGATAACAATCTCAAAGTTTGTTTGCACTTGGATGCCGATCAAAATAAACAGCCAAAGAACTAAAACGAAAAACCGTTAAAAGGTGAGAAACCAAAACCTTTTCAATAAGGTCCAGGACATCTTGATTATCCACAAACTCAATGTAGCTCCAATTGATTTCTTCTTTTGTATACTCCTCTTGCTCCATTTTGAAAACATGCTGAGAAGACAAGAAAGAGACAGCGACTTGTCATTGAATGGTCAAGATAAAAACAGACTAATCCATTAAAGACGTTAAAACATGTTGTTTCCGTCACCTGATTGAAATGTTGTTGGAGTTTTTCATTAGTCAAATTGATACAAAATTGCTCGAAACTGCATGGATGAAGAAGCTGTTAAATGGAATGATAAGCATCAAAATGACTCACATCAAATAAAGCACTGAAAATTCCGATGTAGTCCGCAGAATTCCTTATCACATCAACACAGTTATACAACACATGTTCTCTTAAATTACAAAAAGTAAATGGAAGAAGATCAGAGTCAATTAAGAGTGGTGCAATATACTAGTCTATTTTAGACAATAAGAGAGCTCAGGCCAGCAAGTCAGAGGAACAGATGATTCGAGTCATGCACGGAATTCTTATCACGACTGCTTGATCAAAAGTGTAATTAGAGGATCTACAGAATCACATCAAATATAAAACTTACAAATAACAAGATTTAACATGACAAACATTTTCCAGAGAGCAAAGTGACAGGATGAGCAATGATATGCATTACGGAGTGCAGTACGCTTTCACTAATCGAACATACTTGTAGGTCTTTACGATTTTTCCCACGGAGTGTAAAAATGTTGGCTTAGCAAAATACAGAGCAAATGCATGAGTAGGAAGTACCTGTTGACTTTGAAACTTTCAAATCCATAAATATCCAGCACCCCAATTAAGTTCTTCGAGTCTGGGTCTTGACCAATTGAGCTATTTAACTTATTTACAAGCCTATTGAAAGACAAATTGGATAAAAATGGTTAGTAATAGTGCTGAAATCCAAATATCTCACCAGTATTATTGAACTGAACCTGGCTGCCTTTGAGGAGAGGTGATGGTTATCTTGCTATCGAAGGAGAAGCTTACCAATCGAATAATCTTGAATATATAATTTTCGCTAAAGCATCTCTGCTGACTACAGCAGACTCTGGATTGAGCCACTTTGTGATGGTTTCGTCGCGAGTAACCATTACACGTTTGCATAAAGAATCTTCAAGGGCCTTTGGATCACACCTGAAGTAATGACGGTGTTTTATTTACACCTAAAATCTCAACCGAAAGACATCTAATTTGTTTTATAGCTTGTGATTAAGAGATGCAATGGATTCTGTAACATACATGAGAAGTTCGGACACAGTTCTGAGATGAAACCAAGATTTCTCGTCCTTGGGCTTTGATGAATCAGTCTCTTCTCCTTTAACAAATTCAATGTTTCCTAGATGAAGAATCGCAGCAACAACTCGAAAAATTGCATCCTAAAGATCAATATGAAAGTGTTGAAGCAAACAATAATTATAGAGGAATTTCTCTCAGCATAAATGATAGATGCAGCGTACCTGTTCATCGGCAGTCATGCCAACAACATCCATTGCTCTTCGAGTATCAAGATATTCTTTCGCATCATCTAAAACATCCAACTCGAAGCAGTTTGACTGATTCAAATAGTGATACGTTCTTGGGTTTTCCAGTTTGTATTTTGTACGATCCTGATGATAGAAAGATATAATAAGGAAATATGAGATTCACTAGACATCATATTGTTGCATCCGAATCTTAGTAATCGCCCACTCTGTAGGCAGACACAAGAGCGTGTACTCATAGGCCACTTGCATGTCTAATGACGTTGATATGATTTGGGCAACATTTAATATTATTATATCTGTGTTTCTCCGATAACGAATATTGAAGATTATAAAATGTCACAATTCTAATAGTTTCCCAAATAAAGATTTCCTTGTACCTGAGCGATACATCAGTAATGACTAATGACTCTATAGCTCGTTTTTTCTAGAATTATTGCATGGAGATATTTCGAAAGAAAAATGTACGGATAAGTAGTGGCAATTTTTCTAAATGGTGCCTAGTTCGACACATTTGATTGGCATCATCGACTTTCAAAGCACACTGGTCGATAGATAAGGATCATTACCTCTTGAGGTGCAGCACAAAGCATGTAAAAACAGTGAAAATTTCTCTCAGGGTCGGATGCCTGGCAAACACGACATGTCTCGAGAAGATAAGTTCTGATGGCAGCACCAGATATCCTTCCTCGCTCATCGAACTGAAGTTCCACAAACTTACCAAAACGACTAAAGTGCCAAAACACAAAATGCAATAGGATTAAGTGGAAACATTGCACTATAGCATGCTTGTCTTTATATATAAATGAATCAATCTCACCTCGAATTATTGTTTCGAACGGTCTTTGCATTGCCAAATGCTTCTAAAACAGGATTAGACTGCAAATGATAAAATACGATTGAAACCAAATACGTATGCAGATTGAGAAACTTAATCATAAAACATACTCAAATCACTTTTAATATACTTTCACATTACACCAATCTGATCAAAAAGTTTTTTCTTGACATATACTTAATTAATATGTTCTATTGAAATTTCACTAAGCTTATTCATTTAAATGTCAAAAATTACTCCAAGTGAAAAGCTCTCTCTCTCTCTCTCTGCACATAGTATGCGATTAAACATAAATGGTTTTTGGTTCAGCTGATGGCACACACAATAATTAGTACAAATTTGTGATACCTCGAGGACTTTTTGCTCCACTGACCTCCCTTCAGATGCGGCTCTACCCCCCATGTAGGCAAGATAGCGCATAAGCAGCTTTGTGGTCTCAGTTTTTCCAGCTCCACTTTCACCACTTACTAAAACCGACTGACTTTTCCCCTCATTGACCATTACCCTATGCCATTTTCAAGCAATTTGAGACTGCGATAAAATCCAGTAAGTTACCATAGAAGTTCATTTATTACCTGTAGGCTGAATCTGCAATGGCAAAAGGATGTGGACTAAGCTCCCCAACACCTGCACCTTTATACTGCTCCATCATATGAACATTATATAGGTGAGGAAGCCTTATAAATGGATTGATGGCGATCAATATGCTCCCTGTGTAAGTCTGACGCCAAATTGATTAGACTTGCTTTTAGTATCCCTCGGATAGAGAGGCAAGAAACTTCTTAAGCAAATACTCACATATATTTCATTGATATCGTATCTTGACCTAAGATTTTGCAAAACACCAGGCTCGTGCAAGTACGCAAGCCGTGTCATGTCCTCCACCCCACTAGGAGGCGCCTCCTCATCTTTAGGGTAGACACTTGAAGTCTTCACAACAACCTATGCACAAGCAAATAACAAAAGAAAGCTTTGTTAGAAATGATCATCTCCCATGATCATTTTACAACCCAATCACTCAACACAAACCCGAGACAAAGTTTGAAACATGTATATTCAAGAGGAATCAGAAGAAGAAAAAGTTGATTGTGTTATAACCGTTAAACTTCAAACATATAAGCGGTTGACGTATACCAACAGAGCATATCAATTGTGTCCAACAGTGGCTTACCGTCTTGCCTGAGGCACACAATACTTTAATGTCATCGCCATTGATCTCCAAAACTTTCCCCTCAATCCAGGCATCAACAGGATCCTCCAGCCACACTGGGGATCCAACCACCGGAAATGCAGCTGCCTGAACAGTAGTAGGTGGGTCAAATCAGTGGTTCTGCTCCTCAAAAGTAAGTTACTGGTAAATCATGCAATTAATCCGATAAACAAAACTGTGATACTAGTCACCAATTAACATTCTTACTAGAAGCTTAGTATTATCCATCAATGAGGAAATCAGAAAGACAAATTATATGATTCATGCAACAAAAACAAATATAAGGGGTATAATGAAGTATAAATAGAAAATTATGATGGAAAGTCCAACAGTTCGTAACACTCCCAATTCTTTTTAGTCCGAATATCCTACAAAGCCATTTTATTCTTACTAATCCAGTGGCCTTCTCGACATATCAATAACAACATTGTCTGATCAATGTACATCCAACTTAGTTAGAAGAAATGCTGATGAACTCTGTCAGTGTAACAAAACTAAATAGACCCTACAGACTACAACCACTCCTTAAAGAATCATGTGAATAAACTTTTTCAGTTTTGGCCTACATGAAAGCCACATGGTTGATACAACAACAATACCCGCAGTCAATAATATATGTGTTTCTAACGACACTGCTGCCCAATTCCTGGGTCAGGAATATCCATAGCTTTCACATTATGCTTCAACCCCCAACCCGTGGGCATTCGTATAATCAGTATACTCCAGCTACACACACCTGTGCTCGGGTAGACTTCGAGCAAAAAAACCACATCCAATGAATTGGAAAGTCACAGAAACAGCAGAATAGCCAAAAACATACCAATCAGAATGTTAACTATGCAAAAAATCATCAACAATGTTACCACACATATCACTCCATTCCGCAAATCAAACCCTATTTACCGAAAGCCAACCTACTTCTCTCAAACCTCTCTAATCAAAAAAACCAACCACATACAGAAAACCAAAAAATCCTCATCAATCAAAAAGTACCATTTCCAAGAGGTCGAATCACAAAATCCCCAACGGCAGGCTATCTCGATCTGCCACCACCACCACCACTCACTCCACACTCCAATCAGCCACAACTCAAACCAAATCAACCACCACCTAAAACTCCTCACCACCGCAATGCACCGCAAATCCACCACTTGTAACCCAAATCTGCCGCTCCACCGACCAAAACTAAATTACAACAGAATCGCAATAAATTCCTGTTTCTTCACTCCGTACACACAACACACAGCGCGTCGATTCGCGAACGGCGAAAGTGCGAAAGATCGATCTGGTGGCGAAAGAGATTTGAACAATGAAAGCAAGCGAAGATTTAACGACGCTTTTTAGACGAGCAAAGTGTGAAACACAAACCTCGGCGTGATTCTTTGTAAAATTAAATTATTATTATTTTTTCCTGTAGATTTTTTGTTCCACATATTCCGTTTCAATTAATTACTATTTTTACATTTTCCAAATACTTTCTTTGTGTTTTCTAATTTTCAAGTACTCATTTATTGCTTGACTTCTTTTTTTCTACTTATTTTGTAATAAGTATTTATTTATTTCGGATAACTGAGAAAATGAGTAATTATTTACAGTAATTAAACATTATAATTGAAACGTTTGAATGCTGAAATTTCTAGTTTGTATCAGTTCTACTTGATTAGTATTCAAAACGATACATTATATTTCACTAAATCCATAGCCCTTTTTGATCTAAATAAAATGATAGCACTGGTTTATTTGGTTGTAACATTTTAAATTTCGTACTGTGCGTAATCAAACAAAATTATTATATTTTAAATACAATTAGCTGATCGATTAAATTTTCACATCTTGGAATATCATTTTGAGTTGAATAGGTGATAGTAGAGTTTTACCATCTCTTCATTAAACTCTAATTATATATTCAATATATTGTTTAACGTGACATACCAGCTTCCACTTAAATATGGTACATTTTTTCCTTCATTTTAAGTATTTAAAATAGGTATGTGAATTGTCAAAAATGCCCCCGCAACGCGTAGAAGTTGGAAAAAAAAAAGGAAAGACGTGCAAGCGTGGACGATATAAACATAACAAAGAGTCCCACGATTTAATTTTCATTGAAATGTTTGACTTAAAGTGAACATGTGGAGTTTGTAATGTTCTCTGGAATAAAACTTTTGTTGATCTGAATTCTGATATTCTCATGTCATGTAAACATGTTTGTGTCCACTAATTGGCTTCCCATGAATCGGCCATAACTCAATAGATATCATTGAATATGATGATAGTATGGAAATTATGGTCCACAAATTTCAATATATTTTTTTTAAAATGATGGTATGCATGGGAACACATTTCCAATAAAGAGTCACGCATTTGGAATTAAATGTGTTTTCATCCTCGCTAAGATGGAGTATATTAAAAAAAAATGCAATTTGCATTGCTAGGTAGGGTTTTGGGCTATGATTTCGATGTGTTTATTTGAGTAACATGATGGTTAGTTTATGTAACTTTTGGTTTTTTTTTGGGATACATATAAGTTTTTAGTTTATGTAATCTGTAAGTTAAACCGTCATAAATCATTCGATCGTGTACAACGTGCGATTGATATTTTAGAAAATATATATATATAATAAACGATAATTTTTAAATGAAATCTGAACAGCAACTTTGGTATGAGCATGTTTTAAAGTCACTTCGGGAGAGAGAAAAAACCAAATGTTTCAACATTGTTAGCATTTATAGAATAAGAAGGGAGCTGTTAATCGCACCCCCACGACAAAAAAATATGGCCAAAATTACTAAATTGTCTTTTATTATACATTTCAAATTTGTTATTTAAATCCATCAATACAAAAAAATTAATCTATAAAAATCATACCAATATTT
>JAWWMW010084641.1:0-12413 GCA_035048345.1 Echeveria elegans
AACTACTAAAAAAATGGGTAAATAAAATTTTAGCGTCCAATTGATCGCTAATTACAAAACAAAATGATTTAGATTTACCCGCTTTGTTTTCTATTTAGCGTCCACTTTGAAGCTAATTTTTGATTTACCTGCCTTTTTGTAGGTTGCGACCAATTGGACGCTAAGTCATTCATAATTGAAAAATATATTTTCAAAAATATTGCTATTAGTTGTCGCTAATACATTTCATTTTTCAAAAATATTACCATTAGTGACCACATGGACGCTAGCATTTAATTTTTGAAAAAATAACTCCAATTAGCGACCACGTGTTTCATTTTTTGAAAATATTACATTTAACGACCACATGAACGCTAATGTATTTCATTTAAAAAAATAACTCCAATTAGCGACCACTTGGACGCTAATGTATTTTTTTTGAAAAATAACTCCAATTAATTTTAAATAACAACAACAAACAAACACAAATAAAATAAAATAAATTTTAAAAATAATCTGATAGGATTTTAAGATTTTAAACACAAGTAAACTTTAAGCTAGGATTTTAATTTATTGATGAGAATATTATTTAGTTAAAACAACAATCACAATTCTTCTTTGATTTCTTCAGAACTTTCAAACTCCTCCTCATGACTTTCGTCATCTTCGATACCACCTTCAGTTACATATATTGGACCAGCCGGATCATGTAAGAGATCTTGTCTGTAGGTTGAGTTGTAACTGAATATTTAGATACTGTGTAAAAATAGTTCAACGCTTGTTAACCCACTTCTGCAATTAGCCTGGTGGTGAGCGTAGCTCAGTTGGATCTTTTGTGCTTATCCTAACAACCTATATAATTCTCTCAACTCAAAGTTCACTACCAGTACTATATTCTGTAGTATAGCTATTTCTGCTCTTGCATTTCTCGCATTTTCAAAATGATATCCTTCAGTTTACTAGTTGCTCATACAACTAGGAACGATCTCGCGCAACCTCTCTCAAAAGATTGTGTTTTTCAAGGGTTTTGCTTGAATGTATATGATCTTCGCTTGTGAAATCGTTAAGAAGTCTTGAGAGAAAGCTCCTATATTTATATGCTTCAAGAACTCCTTCAATTTCCTTTTAGAACTAGGAAATTATGGACGAAGCGCGTTAGTGGATGTGCCGCTTGAAGGTCTGAGCTATAAAAGATGATTATGTACGTGATACTAGACTCCATAGGCTATGATGTTTATGTAGTACTTGTATCCGTTTATCAAAAAAAATTAAAATTGTACTGAGATTGGATCCTTACCTTGAAAACCAAGGGTTATGAGTTCAATACCTCAGAATTGCATATTCTTCTCACTTTTGTGTAGAAGCTTGATAATTGTTCCTTCTAGGTGTAGACTTTGGTAACTTGTCCCACATTAGAGTGGAGGTTATTGTTCTCCTCTTTTCATGAAGCTTAATAGTTATTCAATCGTTTGATGTACCATACAATCTTCTCATTGAACCCAATGTTATCCTCATTCAAAAAAAAATTGTACTTACAGTTATTTTAATCAATTCATTACGCACAATATTTGAATTATGAATGGAAGGTTGAATAGTACTAATGACTTAAATTCACAATGACAAAATAACTCTCTAGCCTCTACTCTAAGGTTTTGATTGAATTGAAAATGTCAACGCGAAATTCTCGAGGTTTGATTTGCGGCTAGAAAACCGGACGTGGTCGGTTTGATTTCCCTCGCATTCCGGTTAAGTCCGATCAGCCGAGTTGATGTTCTGTTCCGATCCCATTCGCCAGAACTCGATCTGCCTCCGTCCTTGATTTCCTCCTATCGAATTAAATCGAATTTTACATAATCAGATTCCGATTTGTTGGAATTAAAAATTAAGAAGAAGATAAAAAATGTGTAGATCGAGATCGTTGGTTCGTGCGTACATCTGAATCCAGATCGGCAACGCCTCTCCTCCGCTTCAGTTCACGGCGGCAAATGCCGCTCAACGACACCTCTTCACCACCTGGTTCTCCTCATCCTCTTCCTCAACCTTCTCATCATTATCATCTTCTTCGTCATCCTCATCGTTGCTGCTTCCATGAGGCTCGTCATCAGCATCAGACCGATCTCTACTCTCAACCTCCTCCCCATTCACCACCGCCACCGACACATCCTCATCCTTCCGATCACTAACGCAACCATTACAAACCGTAACAGTCCGTCCAAGTCTCGGTCCAGACGCTTTCCATGACGTCACCAATTGACAAACACTACACAACAAACTCCTCTCATGCTTCGCCACTAGAAAATTGGCTCCGTGTACTTTCTCATCACATCTCAAACACAGACTCGCCGCGTCAGATTCGCAGTACATCGTCGCCGCCGCACCGACGCACAGTTCGCACTTCCGCTTCTCCATCTTCATCTCTACTCTTCTTCAACTCTCATCTTCTTCTCCTACTTATTCAACATTGGAAGGCTCGATAGGGGCAGTTTCCTCATTTTACAAAGTCTATGGCTCGTCTGCGGTCAACGGGAGTCAAAACGACATTGGAGTGTGGCTAAAACAATAAGAGCGTGAAACGAGGAGAGAGTAGGATAATATTTTGTGGGACCCCGAATAATGACGTGGCGGGTTTTAAGAGGATCAGGGGTGGGGTAATGACGTGGTGGAATTTAGTCCATGAAGTAGGGCATGTGTGGAATTTTTGTGGACATAAATGACCCTGATTATTTGAGATTCTTTATTTAGTGTATTATTCATGTGGAGGCCAATTGACTCGGTATGGGCGTGGATGAGGGAGCCCAACGGTATCCTAGCGAGGGCGGTGAGAGTTATCTGTCAGTGTGGACATCCACGTGACTATATCCACGTGTCAGTTTCACATCAGTCCACTTAAAGAAACTTCTTACGCGCAGATCACACTTACGACGTCGGCTTCTGATTGCTTAGAGTCCGTTCGTTGAAACATGACATCGTAAATTTTTTACATTCGAACTCCAATTTCGAGTTCCCGTTTTCTTTTTCTTTATTTGATTAGGGTTTTCATAAAATGGAATTAAGTATACAATAAGGTGTACAATACGAGATCATAATTCGAAATCAGGATCAATGAATGGGTAAGACTAATGGAAATGCGATCATCGATTTAGAATCATTTTCCATGACCAGTACACAACTAATAGAAAATAAATAAATAAATAGAAAATAACTAAATATACGACCAATCTAACAGCGATGCGTTAGTTGCTCAATATAAAGACATATCTCTTTCCACAGAGTGACTCCGCAAATGAGGAGAAAATTATATTTGTGTTCCAAATTAGAGGAGTAACTTGGAACAGTAACCACTCATTCCAAATGCTCCATACACAATCACCACCGGCATCCACATCCGCATTCGTATCCAAATCTGCATCCGCAACATCCCAAATTTGGCAAAAACCTGTGACCACACATCCACTATCGAATCGAAACAATCGTCGCCGCGCCGAACCCAATGTCACCGATTCCTTGCAGGCTTCCTACACTCCCATTCTTGAAGCCCTTACGCCTTGACATGATGAGATCGAAGAGAATCGGAAGCAAATTACTAATCAGGACGAGGAACAGCGGCGGCAAACACGCAATCTAAACCATGTTGAAACACTATCCGATTGAGATTCAACGATGAAGACAGTCGATGACCATGGGGGCGGAGAGGGGACTCCGACGGCGGGTGAGGGAGCAGTGGGATCGACGATTTCGTCATGAGCATTTGAAGAATCGCGTCTCGACCGAGTTTTCATTTTCAATCATAAGAAGAAAATATAAAAAACACGTAAAAATAATTGAATTTTATATATTTTGTAAGACGCCAATCTACGAAGTGTAAGACTTTAACTTGTTGATATAAAATGATGATTTTTACTAAATGCCATTATTAAGAAATATTTTAAAAACAAAACAATGTGATGTAAAGGAATATCTTGAAACTCGAATACTACAGGTTTAGAGGACTAACCTTAGGTTTACATCAAGTTGTACAATTTTCCCAAACTTCAGTTTCACCAATTAATCACATAAACGATCAAATTCAAGTACGAACGTCCTAGACTAACGACACAACAAATTTTAACGAGGAAATCCTAGTACTTCGGAGAAAAACCTCGGACCCCCGGCGCGGGAAGCTCGGCCCAAGATTCCACTAAAACTAGCCTAAATCGGCTAATAAGGCTACACAACGTTCAATAATGAGATACGCACACAACAAGGTATCAAACAATAAATTCAGAACGTAAACATTGTAAAGTAAGCTCCTCTATTAGCGCGAAGGCCGTCACAGACGGTGTAGACTGAAGAAGTGCTCTACCGTAACTTCAAGAAGACCACCAGTCTTCAAGAGGCTTCAATCGAACAATCTCTGGTCACAATGCTCTTCGGCTAACCACTAAGAACGAAGGCCGAGCTACTTGAATGCTTGAATCGCTTCGTACATAAAAGCCCCAAATCAATTTCTAGTCGGAACAAGTAAACCTTAGAAGTGGGACGAATAAGACTTTTGTATCATGACGGAACGACGCTGTTTCCTGAGGCGCATTTCTTTTACTTTGAAACACCAAAACATTGTGTTTCACAAAAGCCTTTCTCCCTTCACTAGGCGACATCGTCTTGTCACATCCGAGAATTCAATCAAACCCGATCAAACACCGCATTGTCGTCGAACTCTTTCAATGCTCCAGACGACGCCGTTTCAAGCCTGTGCCAAATTACCTTCACTCCCTCCAAGCTAGGGGTGTGCATGGGACGAGCATGACCCGGCCTGAACCCGACTCGAAAAAATTTGCACATGCCCGTGTCCAAACGCGACCCGGTTCGATTTTAAGCACAACCCAAACTTGAAATATGGACTGAAACATGATTTCAAATTGCTATCATTTTAACGTGTATATATCTATATATATAATAGAATTCATGTCCACAACCACACATATAGCGACGGAAATGTTCGTCGCTAAAACCTCTAATTTCGTTGCTAAAATAGTTGGAGAATAAGAAAATTTTAAAATTTAAAATTGAAAATTGAAAATTAAATTGAAAATTAAATTGAAAATTGAAAATTAAATTTAAACATTAAAAATTAAAAATTAAAAATTAAAAATTAAAAATCAAAAATCAAAAATTAAAAATTGTGTAATACATCGAGAAATTTGAGAGAAATCGAGTGGAGACATAGAGTAAAATACCTTAAAAATTAAAAAAATAAAACTAGAACAGTAAATATTGGGAACAATATGAAAAATCGAATGGAGATATAAATGAAATCGTATATTCATGCGTGATGCCGTCGGAACGACGGACTCACCTCTAGTATATATATAATAAATTACAATCCACCACCACACATATAGTGATGAAATTTTTTCGTCGCTAAATCATGTATTTTCGTCGCTGAATCAATTATGTAATAAGACAAAATAGAAATATGACAAAATAGGAATAAGACAAAATATGAAAAAAATACCCATTTAAAATTTAAAAAAATTCAAAATAAACATTTCAAATTCATTTTAAATTAGATGTTTTCGATTTTGCACATACCTTTAATTTTTTAAGTTTACATTTACACAGACATCATGGGCTCAGACCACAAGTATCTGTTCCCCACATTTCCGTCGGGACAACCACGCTAGTATATAATGACAAGAGTGTTTAGAGTTTTGTTATAAATTATAATTGAGACTCGTGTCGAACTAATTGTTCAATACTAACACCACCAAAAATCAATAAAAAAGTTGGTGAACACACAAAAAAATGTGACAACAAATTTATTTTAATTAATTATGGTTATTGGTTCAATTCCAATCATTTCAACGAGCTGACATTTGAACCAACAAATCCAGCCGTAATCGCCGAATTTTGGACACGTGTCATCAATCCCATGGTCACATCTTTGACTTAACAATTGAGATTTTGATAAAATAATTTTGTGAAATTTATTCCATCCATTTATTAAAATAATTAAATAGGCTCAATATTAAATCTAGTGAAAGTATAAAATGCAAATCTCTTCAACAAATCCCCCAATTAAACTCATTCTCTCTCTCTATCCGTCTTTGGCAATACTATTATTTCTCTCTCTATCTTCAATCTCAAAATCCTCATCATCTTCTGCTGCTGCTTTCCCCTGGTTTTGTTCTGTCTCTCTGACATATCTCTCTTTCTCCCTATATGGATTCACCAACAAACTCAACATGTCTGGACCTCACCATTTCAGTTCCTGGCTCTTCATCAGGTAAATTCCTTGCATGCATGCTTTGATCCATGCCTAGTTCTCTTCCACCAATCGTTTTTTTTTTTTTTGATTTTCAAGATGTTTGAGTGTTTCTCAGGGCGAGTTCTTATTGAGATTTTTCTCAAAAAGTCCACCTTGTCTCAGTCTTTGTGTCGAAACATTTAACTAGGTTTTCTCGTAAGCGCAGTCCTAGTTGACTACTTTTAGTTTTTATTTACAGCAAGAGATTTGAAATTGAAGCCACTACAAGTACCATCAAAAAGACCTAAGCCAGAGGACATTAACTGGATCAACATCGGCTTCACATCAAACAGCTCTGAAGACAGTGATAGCCCCAGTAGAGATGAAACAACGCCTCGTAAAAAGCTGAGACTTTCTAAAGAACAATCTCAACTTTTGGAAGACAGCTTTCGGAAAAACCACACCTTAAGTCCGGTACATACACATTTCTTCACTCTCTCTAACTACTTGAAACAGTTTGGAATGCATTTAATACTCTTTTATGCATTGAATGTGCTCATGTCGTGTAAATGTTATTGCAGAGGCAAAAAGAAGACTTGGCTGATAGATTGAACTTAAGACCCCGACAAGTTGAGGTCTGGTTCCAAAATCGTAGAGCAAGGTACCTCTCTTACTTGAAATTTTCAAAAATTTATAGAGTTTAGAAATATTCATTTGAATCAATTCAAATCATCCAGATACATAATGTAGAAAAAATAAACATTCGATTTCAGTTCGCCCTTATTTACATTTCAAACTTTCGAATGAAAAAATGGACTATAGTCAAAAGTGAGGCTTATTATATCCATTTTTTATTATGAAAATAATTTAAAATCTTCAAAACAAATAATGATATGAGTTGTGGCATGAATTAAATTCCAAATTCAACAAGAATTATTTATCTAAATTGAAAATTGAATTTGTCAGAAGCAAGCTTAAACAGACCGAGGTCGAATGCGAATATCTAAAGCGTTGGTTCGGTTCGTTATCCGAGCAAAACCGGAAGCTGCAGAAGGAGGTTGAGGAGTTACGGTCCATTGGAGTGGGCCCAATGACATGTGAGCCCAGGCCGGTGACATCACTTACCATGTGTCCGAGATGCGAGCGTGTATCCACCAATGTAGATAGGCCCACTTATCGGCCCAATTCGACCACTACAATGTTGGAAAAGGCCCGACAGAGAAATACATCGGCAGCTTTTTAGATGGATTAAAGTGTTAATGATTTGTAATAACTAATAACCATTTGTTTAGAAGTGATTCGTTTGTTAAGTAAATTTTTTCAATTTTTTCTTTTTGAAATAAACAAGGCATTTGCTTTTATTTTTGCTTCTTCACAAAATACATTCTTATTCAACGACCATTCGAGCATAGCGAAATGAATATGATCTCACTGTCAAAGACTGACATGACGAATCGCAGTGGCGGAACTAGGGATTCAACTTTGAAGGGAAAAATTAAAAGTTTTTTAAATTCTTGAAATTAACCTCTTTGAACATTTAAAAAAAAAACTCGCATAATGCACAAAACAAAGAATCGAACTGAGGTTTTCCCAACTTCAGTTCTAAATTCTAATATCTAAACACTTAGCTAAGCAAGTTTCTTGGCAACATACCCTGTCAACACTCAGAACCGCCACTGACAATTCATCCAAAACCTTTTTAAAAGAAAAAAATATTTAACAAAGACCAACAACGTAATTTTATCAACTAACTCCCGAAATGAAAATAACACTGATGTTCGAAAATCGTTTTGCATCAATTTTAACATGACAAACCTGAATCTCAAAAAAGTAAAATCAACTCCAAATTTCAACGTTAGCATTAATACACATCCAAAATTCAAGGCCAATGACTCCATTTAGGGCAACACATCTATTAATATTAGTGAAAACATACAGATTTCCAACATCACAATACTCGAAATCTTTGTTGTTTCATGAGATGCTGCCGGCACAAAAAAAAATACACTAAATAATTCTTGAAATTTGTGTACTAGCTAGGGACAAGGAAAACCGCTGTGTTTAAGAATGTGCCAAAAATGCCAAATTTTAGAATGTTCCTTGCATGGACATGATGGTACGGTTGCGTATTTTGTTATTAATTTTGTAGTTAAAGTTGAGAGTATATACACACTGCAGTAAGCTTATCTTTCTAGCTAAGGTTGTAGTGTCATTAGCGCTAAACCCTAAATTGGCATTTGTTTAAATATGTTAACCTCTTCATTCGAGTACGTGTGTGTGTGCTATTTGTCAATGTTTGTAATTAGCTTAGTTGCGCATGGTAATGGGCTCGAGATGTAGATGGCGTCTTCATGGCTTTTGAAACACATGTAGCTAAGCTAAGCCAAAACAAGTTTATGGCCGGGTTTAGGATACTCAAAAGTCAATAGTATTGGTAGATATTTATCAATACATTACATCTGACCAAAAGATAGACTAGGGCTAAAGTTTATATTTCAGTCTTACCACAAAAACCTCATTCATCAAGACATATCTGAATAGAGAAAATACGCGTGCAACATCAAAACCGTCTGCACGTTTTCGATAAAAGTTAACCCTAGTCTGTAGATACACATTTATTCATGTTTGATGTGTGCGAAGGTCAAACTTTAGAGTATGTTGGCTGCATGTGATCTCTGCCAGAATGTGTCATTCACGTAAGTAATTTTCCATAAAAGCAACAATTGTAACAAAGCAAATGACCACTCTTTAGAAAGTTATTATTCATTATTGAAAAAACAAGCAATTTAGCACATGTGCGAACATTTAATTAGCTATAAATTCATGCATCATGGTCCCTTGATTGCATAGAGCTTGACTTTAAATCACTTGATATTATGATTCGGATAAAAGACAATGTTAGTGACTAGTCTGACCTTGCATGAGAATATGAGATATCTGTTTAGACATGTTCAGGCCCGGGCATAGGCATGACCCGGAAAAAATGTTAAGGCCCTTTATTTCCAGTTTGACTGTGGTGCGGGAGGTTAGGGACTGAATCTCACTAGAAGTTACTGTTGATTTTTTTGCTTTAATTTTTCTTTTAAGTTTGGGTTCCTGTTTTAGTTTATTTATTTATTTATTTTACAAACACTTTTTTTGTTACTCAAGTTTGGTCTCTTGTTTTGTAGATTCATTAGTTCTTATTTTTACTAACACCTCTTTCTATTACTAAGTCTGGGCTCCTCTTGGATCCCTTAGTTTTTAATTTTACAGCCACTTCTTTTTACTACTTCTGAGCTCCTATTTTTTGGGCCCTTAATTTTTATTTTTACAAACACCTCTTTTTAATATTAATAATAATTCATTTCATATTTGTTGGATGAAACTAAAATTATGTTTAAAATTATTCTATTTACTAGTTTACCAAATTTCCCCTTGAATTAATTATTGCTGAACTAAAAGTTTACCAATAAAAATTACGGGCCCAATTTTTTCTAGCTAAACTATTTTTAGAAAATGTATTATTTTTTCTTAGATTATCTATAAATGAAAAAAATACCCAGCAAAAAGAATTAGGGGCCCAAAAAAATTTCCATCCAGGGCTCAGGGGCTGAACCAAGTGAGAAAGGAGTGGGGCCTGCCCCCAATGAAATTTTTTAATTATTTAGGGGTTTATGTGTAGTTTATCATATTCATTAAATCATGTGCAAATTACATAGGTTTAGACCACTTCTAATTTTACAAATCTTAATAACTTAAACTGAACAAGTCAAAAACACCAACTGTGTCAAAAAAAACATAAAATAAATAAAAAAACAACCCCAACAAACGGATAAACAAGACATCTTCTGAGCTTAGAAAGCGATCAAAGCGAGAATTGTAGTTCAAATCATTTTGTGTTATAATTCATGTTTGGTATTAATGTTTTTTTATCAATTCATTTGTGTTTCTTTCAATGAATATTTTGAAGACTAATTAGCGCAACTGTATGGCATGTTTCTTTTTACGAGATCGTCTTACTTGCTATAATGAAAATGATGTATTTCATACGGTGGCCAGTGAAGATAATACAATGCTATATGAAAATACATAGTAAGCTGTTGTAATAACAATTTTTATAACCTTTATCTTGCCCCCAATGGATAAAATTTCTGGATCCGCCACTGCCAGGGCCTCGAGATGTTCATGTGCATATCTATACTAATAAGCGCTCTCCATCCACAACACACAAACAACAACGAAAACTTTCGTTGGTAAAGTTTAATTTATGGTTGCTAAATCATCAACCCACCACACATCCACCAGCCCACCACACAGTCCACCAACCTATTAGGCAACCCACCCCACTTAGTCCACCATCCCGTCCCAGCCCACCATTTTATTTAAAAATTAAAAAAATAATTGAGAAGTTTGTGAGTAATTGAATGGAGAAACCAGAATAAAAATTAATTAAAAAATCAGAATGGAAAACATATGGACAAATTATAAAAATCGAACGTAAATATGTTCACATCAAGATCCCGTCGAAACGACGGATCCACCACTAGTTCATATAATGCCTAACATCAATTTGGTATGATTCAGTCTCTAATGATTATACCGTGAGGTCACATTTTATTCGGACAATAGCACAACAAATTACGCTTAATAATCGAATCATTATTTGACCAAAATCACAGAAAAACATCATATGCTGACTTACAAAGCAAGAGTTAAACTAGTCAACCTATAATCCCCGTTTCCCGACCAATTGACTATTTGTAAATTCATTCACATGAACCACAAAATTGAAACCTTCATTCAAAGAAAAACTTTAAAATACTTTGAGAATGGACAAATCTGGAAAGTACATGTGGTATAATATACAAGTATATCAGCATACAAGCAAAAAATCAATGGCCGGAACTGTCTATCAAGACAGGACCTGGTCACTACACAAGCTACTCCGGAGGGTTGAAGTCTTGATCTTAAATTTCCAAAGAAAATTGTTCAATCAATTCAGTTATACCCGTTTTCCTAAATTAACTAAATTAAGTTAACACTAAGATGAGAAACATGTCATTTTCATTTTGTTTATTAATAATAGTTTCGTTTGTGAAATTGAGTTCGCTCAATTGTTATAGATTCAGTCTTGTCGTAGGTCCTGTGTCAACTCAGCTTAGACAAGTAAATGTTACAGAAAGTAAATGACACAGAAAGTTGATAACCCAGTTCGGCTCCTTTAAGGCTTAGTCTGGGGGGCTTCTCTCCAGAAGCTCGGTGGAACAATTCACTAATATCAAGTAGTCTTACACAACACTTACACTCAGTAATGTTCGAGCTAAGACCTATTCTAGTGAAAGGGATCTGCAACAACCTTATGTCACAGACTCAAGCCTCCAACTTGATATCCACCAGTCCAGACCGCGTCTGAACTATTCTGCCCTGTGTTCTCAGACCTTAGTCAACACAGACAGTCTGCAGCTTGTCACATCTACTTGGCGCTAGGGATGCCCATTTCCAGACCGGACCGACACCGACCAAAATCGACCGACTTATGTCGGGTCGGTCCGGTTTCGGTCCCTAACGGGTTGGTCCGCGGTCCTTGAATTTTGATGTTTTCGATTTTCGGTCCGGTCTGGTCTGAACCCGACGGGTGTCGGTCCAAATCGAAAAGATCGAATAATTTTTTTGAATAACACTTAAGACCGATTGCCCACCTAACCCTAACCCTAAAAGTCTAAACCTAATCTCCTTAACCCGACAGACGACACTCGAGGAACTTCGAATGTTCGACCGAAGTCCGAATTCTATTCTGACGACCTCCAGTCCGCTCCAGGCTCCAGTCCGACTTCGACTCCAACGTCTGCACTTCCACAATCCACAAGCCCGCTCCACCTCCAGTTCGAACTCCGACGACCTTCGACTTTGTTCGATGTTCGACTCCGACGACCTTCGACTTCGACTTCGACTTCGTCATTCGTCTGACTTCCACTTCGATAGCCCACACCGCAGAGGCGCAGACAGTTCACAGCCTCACAGCAATACATCGTCTTCACTTTCCCAATTTCAATTTTGTTTACAATGTGAATACTTCTTGCTGATTGCTGAATTCATCTTGCTGAATTGTGAATTCCACAGACTTACAACTCGACCTCCACAGCTCCACTACTCCACTACTCCACAGAGACATTTTCGGCAATGGAATCGTTGTCATGCAATGTGAGTTACTTTTGCAATTTCAATT
>JAWWMW010084691.1:0-12405 GCA_035048345.1 Echeveria elegans
CGTTTGAATTGATTTGGGAATAAAAGATATTTGAGAAGAATATATTTAATATTCGAAATCCCATAACTTCCGTTTGAATTGATTTGGGAATATCTTTCTGGCATATATGATTTGGATATAATTAATTAACCAGATATATCCAAACCTGGACTGAATATGTCGGTACGCCCAGCTGGCAAATCACGCCGATATCTCTGAGGGATCTCCAATATCGATGTCATGCGGATATGTCCTTGCGAGATCAATGAAGCGGGATCAAACTAATTTGTCATCTTATGCACCAATCTACAAGGTGCTCTCATAGTGCTATTTTTTTAGTGTAAGAAATTTTTTTCATAAAATTACGAGAATAAACATTGAAGTTTTTTTTTAAAGTTTTGACATCAATTTTTTTTTGGTTATCGACTGATACTATGTCAATCCTAATTGTTTTAAGTTTATGTCTGTCAATTTCTTTTCATGTTTTTAAAATAAGATTAAGATGCTACTTCACTATGATTTTGTCATGATATTATGTTTAACCAAATTAATATGAGTTATAAGAAACTTATCCGGTGCACCATTTTAATTTTGGTGCACTCGCGGACTACCATTTACAACAAATGCATCAAGGATGAAACGTCACGTCATTTAATGAAGACACGTGATTTGCATATAATGACGTGTATTAATCTTGCCCGTTGGTATAATTGCATTTAAATATGTGAATGATGGTTCACAGATGCACCAAATTAAGATGGTGCACCCAAGTAAACCTTGAGTTGTAAGACAATTTTCTAATTCACATTTTAAAAAGAATTAATTGTGAAGTTATATGTCGTAACAAGTTAACTCAATATTAAGCATGTAATAGAGTTAGCCGAAGAGGTTAAGTCTTTGAATTTTTGTGATATGGTTTCAGGTTCAAATCCTTCCCACACTATTATGTATTTTTGTGTACAAAAAGAAACCCGAGCTGCAGCCCGATCATTTTGTGCATTGCCTTCGCCCTGCGTGTAATCGTCCTCGTGTAGTGAATTTTTGAGTTCTCAGCTCTTGCGACTGAGACTCTGACATTTTCCTCCGTCAATCTTGTCGATTTCCTCATAGCTCTATCATTCTTGTTGATTCTTTCATTACTTGTGTGATTTGCTAATTTGGGAGAAACACATAATTGAGTATAACCATAGCTTGGCTTGGTTTAGGTCTGAATTGAATATTTTTTAGGCTAGTTTAATCTTACACGAGACATCAAATAAAAGATGGAAAAAATGCATTCATGAATGAGAAAGGACAAACCAGAAGAAAAGTCTTCGTCGGGGAGGAAGAGAAAATCCTTCATACTGAGGGAAGAAGGAAAGAGGAAAAGGAAAATATGAGAGGAAAATCGGTGAGAGGGTTCAAACCCTGAACCTGAAGTTTTCTTGATGGAACACTCAATCTATAAGACACCACTATGTCGGCGTTAATTGAGCACTTTAATGTTATACTCAGTTCTCTTTTGCGAAAGTAAATGTAGAGTTCACTTCAATTTAAATTTAATAAAGTCCAAATAGTGAAACTCACGTATTTTATTTGGGGTTAATTATAGAAAAAGACCCGTATTTGTGACACTTTTTGTAGATGACACCTCTATGATTTTTTTATTTAAACACCCACACCATTTCTCTGTTAACGATTTGACACCCTCCATCACAATTAACAACAGTTGTCCCTTAATCGCAACTTTAAAAATAACAAATATTTGATTGAAAACACAAAAAATATAAAATGACCCCTCCTCCAAACGTCGCTTTTGGGAGTGGATTGGGTTCCAGCGTTGCTAGTGCGGCGACTACTGCGGTGACGGTGATCCATCCCCGATCTTCATGTTCGTCAAAACCTTCGCACTCACCCCCTTTACGAATCTCAAACCTGGCTACGACTGCTTTGGCTGCGGTGTCGATGGCATTGGTGACCACGTCACGCTTCGTGTCAACACCGGAACACAAGCGGGCCAGATATCGATTTCAGAAATTGATGGAGTTGGTGATAGCGGTAGACGTTTGTAATGCAGTGGTGTATTTTGTAATGTGCCAAAAGAAATTTGTAATAACTAGGGTGACCTAGTGTCAAATCAAAGGGAACAATGAAAACTTAATTAAGTAAACTATTTTAGCCTCAAACAGTTCTAGCAGTTGCGGGGATTCTAAAATGTTGGTTTTGTTGAAGGGTTTTGTAAGAGATTTTGTAAAAGAGATATTGGGGCGATAATTTTGCCAAAAGTGCTCATGAACTACTATGAATGATTTCTGAAAATAAAGTTGAATGATTTTGAAAAGATTTGATTAATATAAATCTAGGAATGAAACTATGCAGCAACCCTCACCGATATGAATGTTGAACTACACACATAATAACATTACACTTGACAATAGTAATTCTCAATGGTATGAATACTGAATTACTATTGTAGAAATCAATTTTCTTAGTATCATCAGTAGAATTTTTTCTAATTTCATTGATAACTTTCTAAACTAGACTTTTGTCGCTCACATAACATCACCGGTTGGATTTTTTCTATGCTCAAAATTCAAGAATGTTTAACCTCGTCCACTACTAGCTTTTGCCCTTTCGGCGCAAAACTAGTCTGGGTTCATCCATTGGGATTGTTCCCCGAGATCGTGTACTCATGCGGTTTTTGTTAGACATTTCGTCAAACACCTAACATCTATCACACAAGCATAAATTAAGCATGTCTAAGTTAAACCCAAAATATTTCGTAAATAAAAATAAGAATCATTCAATCATTCATGAGTTCTTAGAGATCCATTAAACCCCCGTCATTGAAGTAACTACTCACACATGGGTGAGATGCAATACATGACTAATTGAGATGAACTTAAGGTACAGAAAATGTAAACAAAAAAGAGTAGAAGTGCTTGGGAAGTAAACAAAAGAACAAGATGTCTTTGTGTTGTGTCGAAGTTTGAACTTGATGAGAGCTTGGAATGGAAAAGTGGAAAAACTTTGTGTTTGGAGGAGAGCTTTCTCTCTATGGAAAATCTGATGTTTGATTGCTTCTAAGACTCCCCTTTTATATGCTTTCGAGAGGCTATTGTATTCAAAGAACTCTAAAACTTTCCTCTTCCATCTTTATCCATCTAGTTGAGATATTTATCCATTTGTTTTCCATAAATTGGGCCTTTGAATGATGAATAACTTGGCCTTTTTTCTTCTCAATTTCGGATATGCAATTTGGCTTCTCACAATCTTATTATGCCGAATGGAATTTCTCATTCGGGCGAATGGAATTCATCTGCTTGTCTGCTCCGTTTCGTTTGGGAGAATGGAATTTTTCGTTCTCCTGAATGTAATCCATCTGTCCCTTCTACACATAGCCTTCGGCCGAATGACTTTATTATCATCCTAATCAGTCCTTGAAGTCAACATAAAAGTTGTATAGCATCGAGTTAGCTTCCCAACACATTTTATTTTAGCTCAATCGGATAAATGATGCGCCTTGTGGAAGCTTCCAAAGCTACGAAGGTCCGAACTGTCCAAAAACAACCGATTTTGCTCATTTTTGGCTAAGTATTGTTTTTTGCCTCTGAAATTAATATAAAGTGTATTTTGAACCTGAAACAACAACGTAAGCATAAAATACGACAAAGTTCATATAATATGCCTAAATACTAGTCATTTTACATCGATCAAACGCTCCACACTTAAAGCTTCGTCCCGAACAATCTAAATTTAAAAACAATAAAAACTACTCCTTAGTCACTTTTTAGGAATCACATATGCATTTAACAAATGCACTAAGCTTTTAAACCCCTAGGCTAACTTAGTGGACGAGTTATAATCTCGTGAGAGTTTTTCAGAAAAGGAATACTCACAAATCATAAACATGCAATTCTTCCAATTAAATGTTCAGTATTTTTATCAATTAGTTTACTGAGCAAGCCATTTCATGTTACCACATTCAAGCACATTAAAGCATCGCTAATTATCACATTATGAAAAGCTTCAAACATCACTCAAATCCTAATAGTCGTGAATTTCTCATAAAATAAATACTCAAAACTGACCTTTGTTCGATTCAAATCTCCATTCGATATCCATACTAAGAATAAAGAAGTAAAGCGCAAAGTTTTCAAAGAAAATCATATCGAACCATCCACCTATGCTAGCTAGGGCTAGTCCATAAGCTTAAGGTTTTGAACTCATACTCAAGCATTAGACTAAATGTCGTAATCCATAAGAGTAGAGGAGTTCCTATTTCAGAAAATAAGCTTTTTAATTTTCTCCCATACATTCCATCATGCCTACGTATGTCCATACAAGGATCGTCCCTTTGCAAATGTCAATGGTTTGCACATTAAGTTTCACTCGAGTTACGAAATAGACATGGCATGGTGACAAGAATTCTTTTATTTTTCTTGTTGACAATTACTTTCAAGGAGGAAATAATACAAATGCTCGAGCTAATTTTTACATTTTCTTTCATAACCCTCGACAACTGTTCGACAATCTCAAAATCTTTTTTGTTGAAAACATTTTTTTTCTTGCACACCCCACACTTAAGCCTTTTCAAATGTCTAAAAATACTACTCGAGTGGCACCAAAGATGTACCATCAATCATGCTAAAGTCACCTAAAGACAATCAAGAAATTCTATGAAATACTAAATATGATATTTTTTTCAACAATTTCTTTGCAAAACTTTTAGCAAAACTTCACTTTTCAAAAATGGAATAAAATTTTGAAAAATGGACCGAGCTAGGCTAGCCAAAGCATCAAATCACTTGAAATAAATTTTGTACTAAGAAAATCGTTCAAAATAAAGTTTTCAATACGTGAATTTTATAGCATACAAATTTTAATATATGCTTGACTAAGCATGCTCAGTAAACATTTCAACATGTTTCCAACAAATCATGGTAAGATGAATACAATTTTCTATATATTGAATAATTCTAATATGCAAACAAGACGTTAACAAATGAAAATTCATGCCTAGTACCCCTCATCTCACACTTAAAAAGTTGCTTAGTTCTTAAGCAATAAAGTGAATAGTAGAGATAGGATGTAAAGTGACTTCTCTAGCATAGGTGACGCAGTCCGTTTCCATGTCTTATCCATTGTTGCAGTGCGTCAAAATGTTGTGTGTGTACCAAACTAAGTTCTAGCCATTTTTGTTCCTCACAGTTCACAATTCATAGGAGTGACGAATTAGAAATAACATAGATGATCAATTTCAAAACGGAATGATGAAAGTTCCGCAACGTTAAACATCAAAGGAACTTTGCATCCTAGTTCTAATGGTCAGCAGAATTTCCTGGCGCCTCTTCATCCATAGCCTCGGCATCTTGGCTGATGTACACAGTGGTTGCATCATTGCGACTCGCATCGTCTGGTCAGGGTGGCGAGGAGGTTCTACAAAACCAGTTAAGTTTAGCTGATTATGAATGTTACACATCAAATCCCCGTGCCAGCATAGCTCTTCATGTGTGAAGGTGTTTAGGGCTCTCATCATGCCAATGAGTTCCTCATTTCTGTTAGACACTCGAGGTGGTAGAGGTTCACGTGTCAGGGAAGAAGGGCCGGCTTGGTGTGAGTGTGGTGGAGTCGCAAGCCAGTTTGGAGCATTTTTGTCAACTAAAATAAGTTGGAAACCTCCTGAAGTCGTAACCCTTCCTCTCCCAAAGTCTTTGTGGGCAATGCTTGACCATGGTCGAGCATGAATCCCACATATCTAGCAAGTAGGGTAAGAAAATGCCCACCGCCGATGTAGTTACCCCTTGACAGCCGAGGCACCTCAAGGGCCTTTGTAATGATAATTACCGGGTCAACAAAAACATCCTCGCAAAAGCAACCATTAGCTCATTGTCATTGGTGGTCACAAATCTACCACCATCGGGGCGGAGGTAAATGCAAGTTGCGGTGGGGCGGTGCAGAATTTTCCAAAAAGGGTCCTTAATTTTTGTTGCTAACTGAAATGGTTGGAAATCCTCATCTAAGTTCGTAATCTGCTTCCATAGTTCCTTCGTAGCATCCACCGGTACAACAGAGAAATTGTAACTTTTCTTCTAAAACCGCACGTACGTCATCCCGGCTCATTGTGAAATCCATTCCTCACAAATGGAAAGTCCAACTTACAACGTGTTTTTCCTCATAACCAGAGTCTGATTCATCTTCCTTCACAGTTCGGCATTCCGGCTTTTGAGGCTTCTTTCAATAGGAAATCCAATCCAACACATTTAATTTTTTTCCACATTATCCAAAATTTCATACTTTCTCAAAATCTCACAATTCGGATAAATTGGGTTCAAAATCGGATAAAATCCTTATATTTGTCTTGCTTTTCCTTCATATTAGTTGATAATCGAAGTCTAGCATCAAAAGGGTATGGAATTTGACTAGACGGGAGTTGAAGTAAGTTATCGGAGTTGTCACTGGAATCTAAGGCCGGAGTTGGCGATTCGCGATGCTCCGACGCACGAAAGGTGTTTTCATGTATCGCATTTCGAATGGGAAGATCTCTGACGTTCCATTGAGTGAATTTTAATTGTTGGGGAGTGAGAATCGAGTGAATGGGGATGATGTGATGGTGGTCGGGTGGTGGCTCCGTCCGGTCGATTTGGGGAAAGAGATGGAAGAATTCGGGTTTTAAGGGAATGGGCCGGCATTGGGCTAGAGTTTCATTCGTCGTTCAACCGTACGACCAGTGTCATTCGGGCGAGCGATATTAAATAGAGGGATGCTTTTGGCAGTACTCATTCGGCCAAATGGATAATTTTGTTCGAACCAGCGAATTTGTGCGTTGAACTGGGGCCATTCGTTCAGGCGAGCGAGTATTTTCGTCTGGCAAATGGGGTTAATTTCCTTGAGAATTTGTTGATTTTTTTGAAGTGAAATTCAAAGTTTATTACTCAACTGAGTGGACATTCGAAATGAAATGAGAATCTAAAGTTTCAACAAGATGACTCTCACAATAGTAGGATTAGAATTCATAAACCGTTACCCTACGCACTCCATTCGACGGAACTTTGTCATTAAACTCCTTCATGTGGTCAATTTGTGCCTTTCTTTTCTTCTCTGCTTGTTTGGAGCTTTCCGCATCCTTATTGGATTCCTCTGGTGGGTCCTCTTTTGGGTCATCCTCTGTCTCTTCCTCACTTACATCCGTGAGGGGAGTGTCTTCATGAATTTTCCTTGCGAGTAAATGCAACTTCTTCAGGCATGCATGATCCAAGATAGGATGCTCGTCTGGATTACAGTAGAAATGGAATCCACAAAGTTTAGCAATGAAGGTGATCATTGAGGTACACCCCATGTAACTTAGTGTTCCGTGTTGATTTTTCATTTTGAGGAATCTTTCTGAGAAAGCATCGAACCAATCAACCTGGTCTCCTTGTGCCAAAGTCCACATGACATTAATGTCATCGATTGGAACAAAATTCATTGTCTCAGGTTTGCAGTTGATGTTAGTAGCAATGAGGCGATGGACATACGTCCAGTCTTCGCACTTGAGAGAGTACGGTGACGAGTGAGACCCGAAATGATCCAATCCATTGAGCCATTCCCACAACGAAAATTGAAATATGGAAACTTTCCTATGCGACGACGAACTTAGAAATAGTTCTGATTTTCCTAATCCTAATTGGAAATCGACAGTCTACTCTCAAGGGAGATCATCGATCGAACTATCAAAGTATCAATTGCATAAGCGGAGTTTATATATTTACGCAATTAAACCTTCAAGCGGAAGTTAACATTTGAGAAGAAGAAGAATCATCAGCATGCTTCCTGAGCAAGATTGATGAAATGACACTGTGGCTAGGGGTGTCAACGGGTCAAGCTGTTCACAAGCCGATCGCAAGCCGGCTCGGTCAAAGCTCGGCTCGATTATAATCAAGCCAAGTACGAACCTATATTTGAGGCTCGATTAATAAACAAGCCGAACATGAATAAAGCAATACTCGGCTCGTTTATGCTCGTGAACAACTCGTTTATGAGCTCGATTGAAACTCGTTTATGAGCTCGATTGAAACTCGTGTGTATGTTTGATAAATACTCGATTAAGGCTCGTATATATGCTTGATTCCTTATAATAACACATGCATAAATGGGAGAGTATGGAAAATGAATTCCATGGCAGAATGCTTCATGCTTCGGAGAACCAAGATTCAGATACAAATAAAGATACCGCAAACATGTGAGAGAGATGAAAATCGGCATTCACATCTTTATTGCGTTCAGTAAGCAACTATTATCTCCGAATGTTGTTGCTATGATGTTTCACATGTATACTGTCAAGTATTGATCAAGGGTGTCGACTAAATTGGAAGTACTTTGATTTCATAATTAAAAATAAATTGGCTTCATGTTTTACACCCTATCATATTTTTCTGGGACTCAAACTTGTACATGAGAAGATATATTTATGTTTGCACGCCATCTGAGGATGCTCACAAACGTTAGTGCGGTTCCACGGGTCAATAACTGAATGTTTTGGATGGTTTCATGTGTGATTCACCTTACCATTGAAATGAGCTTCTCAATCCCTGCAGCTCTCGAACTCAACTCCATTAACATAAATGACTTTACCACTCTTGAGTTCTGGAAACCAAAAACACCAAAGACCGACTTCCCAAACCTTGTCCTCCTCCACTGATTTGGCCCGGTCGCCATGTGGAAATGGTAGAAACAACTAGCTTACTTCTCACCACACTTCAACCTCTACATGCCAAACCTCCTATTCTTTGGTGGCTCCTATACAGATTCATTTGATCGGTCCGAAGCATTCCAACTGAATGCGTGGCTCAGCTTTTGAAGAAACTTGAAGTTATACACTTCTCTGCTGTTGGGACGAGCTATTGTGGGTTTGTTTTGTATAATCTTGCGAAGATGTATCCTGAGAGGGTGCAGAAAGTGGTGATTGCTAGCTGCGCATTGAACATGATGAAGGGTAATAATGAGGAAGTTGCAAAGCCAGTATAGTGTTGCCTTAAGATTTAATCCCACATATATGCAACTCTAACTAGACAGATTTGTATATATTATGAAGTGTCTGAGTGTTAGAATTTCGAGAAATCATGCTTGATATCAAATTTGAGCCATATCAAGATTGAGCCCATAATTCTTTATTTGGGATGAGTTTGAACTCAAATAATTTTTTATTTGAGTTTTATTCGAGCCTTGAACATCAATTTTTTTTTAGCTGAGTTCGAAATTTCGAATATAAATTTTGTGCTAAATGCATTTTTATTGTCAAGTTGAGCTCGACCTTAAATAAAATATCTCAAGCCGAGTTCGAGCATTAAATATTTAAACTCGTTGAGTTCGAGTATAGTTCATATATACTCGAGCCGAGCTCGAGCAGACTGATGTTCGGCTCGGCTCGACCCGTTTACAACCCTAACTGTGGCATCAGTGTTTAGGACATCTCCACCTACGCGGATTGAAAGAGATTGCATCAGACAAGATTGTCAAAGGGATTACAGAGATCAAATGAGACGTAAATGTGATATGTGGTGACTACAAGATAGGCAAGATGACTAAGACTTCTCACAAGAGAGTGAATGAAGTTAAGACTAAAAGAATTTTGGACCTAATGCATATGGATCTGATGGGAACTTTTCAGGTCGAAAGTTTTGGTTGAAAGAAGTACATTCTTGTATGCGTGGATGATTATTCTAGATATAATTGGGTAAGTTTCTTACGCCACAAATCTGAAATAGTTCAGGAAGTGAACATTCTCATCCTCAGACTTGAGAGAGAAATTGAAGTCTCACTGAAAGCTATTTGAGTGATCATGGGAGAGGATTTGAAAATTCAGACATGGACAAGTTTTGTGAAGAGCAAGGGATCACGCATCAATATTATTCGGCTATAACACTATATCAAAAATGGAGTATCAAAATGTAAGAATATATCTATACAAGAAATGGCTCGAGTAATGATTCATGCTAAGCACCTGGCTTTACAATTCCGGGCTGAAGCAATGAACACGGCCTGTCACACTCTGAATCGTGTCAGCAATAGACCTGGTAACGGTAAAACATGTTATGAAATTTGGAAAGGGAAGAAACCAACGGAAAAATAATTTCATGTATTTGGGAGTCTTTGTTATGTTCTCACCGATCACTCTTATAAACAGAAACTGGATGCCAAAAGAGAGGAATGAATATTTGTTGGATATTCAACTAATAGCAGTGCCTATCAGGTATTTTTGAATCAATCTAGAAAAGTTATTGAATCTTTTAACATTATTGTGAAAGATTATACAGGTCCTATCACATCCGTTTGAAACTTTGAAGGTGATGGCTTCGAACAAGACTATGTTGATGATAAAGACAACCATGATAACCCAGATACTGAATCTCCTCAGAATCCTTACTTGCAACCTGATGCAATAGAGGGGTCAGCACTACATTTAGACACTAAATCAAACAAGACCATTCCGTACAAGATTCTGAAAGATCATCCCACAATCACAATAATTGGAGATCCATTAGCACCAAGAGTTACCAGAGGAAAGCAGATCGACTATGAAAAAAACTTCACTATGGGGATACATGCTTGATGTCCAACGTCGAGCCCAGAAATGTAAAGGAAGCCTTAACCGATGAATACTGGACTATGGAAATGCAGGAGGAACTGGCTGAATTCGCTAGACATGATGTACGGGACCTAGTACCTAGACCAGAGAAAGCTAACATTATTGGTACCAAATGGATATATAAGAAAAAATTAGATAAGAACTGAAACATCACCAGAAACAAGGCTAGACAAGTAGCACAGGAATATACTCAGGTGGAATGAGTTGACTTCGATGAGACGTTTGCTTCAGTGGCTAGACTATAAGCTTTCAGACTACTCCTTGCCATGGCATGCCATCTAAAATTCAAACTGTATCAGATGGATGTAAAGAGTGCTTTTCTGAATAGATTCTTAAATGAGGAAGTCTCTGTGGCACAACCCAAAGGATTCGAAGATCCACATCATTTAAATTATGTATACAAGCTTAAGAAGATGTTGTACAGATTAAAGCAGGCTCCCAGAGCTTGGTATTCTAGGTTGACTAAGTATCTGAGTCAACAAGGTTATAAACAAGGAGAGGTCGACAACACTCTATTCATCAAGAAGGAAGGGAAAGGTTTGGTAGTGACTCAAAAATTTCTTCCTGATAAGTTTGTCGAACAGATGAAATGAGAATTCCAGACGAGTATGGTTGGTGAACTCACATATTTTCTTGGCCTTCTGATAACTCAGAAGGATGACAGTATATTTATTAGCCAAAGCAAATATGCTAATAATCTGGTGAAGAAGTTTGGAATTCAAACTGCAAGTCATAAAAGAACACCTGCGACGACTAAGATAAAAGTTACCAAAGATGAATCCGGGAAAGGTGTTGAACGGACTTTGTATCAAGTTGGAGTATGTGCCAGATATCAAGCAAATCCTAAGGAGTCTTACATGAGCTATGTCAAATGGGTCATTCGATTTGTGGCTGGAACAATCGACTACGGGCTATGGTATACTAAAGACACCAACGCACTAGTGGTGGCTTATTCTGATGCAGACTGGACAGGTAACACATACGATAGAAAGAGTACTTCAGGAGGATGTTTCTTCATCGGTATAATCCCGTCTCTAGGTTCAGTAAAAACAAATTTGTATTTCTTTATCTACAGCAAAGACATAGTATGTTGAAGCAGGAGGTTGTTGTCAACAAATGGTCTCGATGAAGCACATGTTGGAAGAGTATGGTTTGACGCAGGAGAAGATGACTCTTCTATGTGACACTCTTCTATGTGATAGTAAAAATGTCATTTATATTTCACGAAATCCTATGCAACATTCCAGACCAAGCACATCGAGCTAAAACATCACTATATAAGAATTCTCATCGAAGAAAAATTATTTCTTTGGAACAAGTGCCCACTGAGAAGCAACTAGCTGGTATTTTTACTAAGGCATTGGGACATGCGCAATTTGAGGCTCTCAGACTCGACCTGGATCTGTGCATTATTACTGCGTGAGTCGATACAGGTCTCCTTAGTCGATGCAATCCTCAACAGATATATTTTAGTCGACTAAGGTAGTATACATCCGTTGGATTATGAGGACATGTGGTAAAATAGTATTCCTGTATTATCTCGGATTTCTATCATTATCTCTTACTACTGGTGATCCCGTCGTCCCGATGAAAATTGTTTCTCTGTTAAATTTAAATTTTTGTATTTTATTTTATTTTATTTAATTTTATTTAATTTTTAATTTAGTAGAAATGGTTTAGTTAGGTGATAGGGATTTAGTTAGATGTTGTTGGTAAATGTATGGTTGGTAAATGTATGATTGATAAATATATGAATTTAGTTAGATGTTGTTGGTAAATGTATGGTTTGTTAGTTAGATATTTAGTTGGAATGATTTAGT
>JAWWMW010084709.1:0-12403 GCA_035048345.1 Echeveria elegans
AAATGAGTCATATATACGTGAAATGCATGTGCATCATGTGAGACGTGATTTAATTTTACTAGTTGATACATTTGCATCTACGAAAGTAAATGATGGTTCACTTGTGCACCAAATTAGTCACCATCCTAATTTGATGTATCCATGTATCATTTTTTCGTATTTGTAGATGTAAATGTATCAATGAATGCAAACAAATCATATCTACTAAAATGCATGTGCAAAACATGAGAAGTGAGATTAATCTTATTCATTGATTCATTTGCGTTTACACAAACAAATTATGATTTACGTGCGAATCAGAATAAACGTACGCAAGTGTATCATGTATGTGTGTGATTTTTGACTTGCATATGGCCAATTATTTTGTGGTAGTGGAGTTACTTTAAGGTCCAACATGAATAGAGAAAGGCATGTATGTGCATGTGTTCGCCCAATGTTATACATAGATATGATATATGTGGGTTGAATTAAGCTCTTTGAAAATAAGGTTTGCATTGCACACTCTCGAAGGTTAAGTTGATCTTGCATTATGATCGGTTTCAAATAGGCATGTGCAAACACATTGCATGTAATTTCCATGTTACACACCCATGATTGATCCATATCGTGTAACTGTGTTAGCATACGTGACAAACACGGTCCAGTAGCGAAATATCACTACGAAGACTGTCTAGACCCTATGTTAGCATGGTTAATGGACTGGATTGTTCGGATAAGATAATAGCAACCAGAGATTGTTAGAATAATTAAATAATTATTCATTATGGGACCGTAATATAATCGTAAATATTTATATTGCTATTATTAAAGATAAATCTTAATAATTATGTGATCATTATTCATTTAAGATATGAGATTATCATTTTGGTCATGTGATTATCTTGTGTAAATAACATAGAGATAATTATTAATATTCTTAAGAGATGTATTTAATAAGTAGAGCTATTTATAACTTTTAGTGCAAGCGATAAATATGAGTTTATGGTCCCGATCTACCGCATTAATTAGTTTCCAATTTTTCTCTACTCTCAAGAGACTCTGAATACGTACAACTAGATTAGAAGCACCAGCTCATATATTGCATGCACAATTTATGTTTGTCGTTTCAAGTTTATTCAATATGAATTAAAGCTTTCGCATCTGGTAGGATAAATTTATAGCCTAACTTATTATGCTTAATTCACCGGATATGGTTATCTACTATAATAATATAATATCATACTCAACACACAAACACCCACGAAAAAATTCATCGCTAAAGCCCTGATTTTCGTCGCTATTCTACTATAATAATAGAATATCATCCTCAGCACACAAACGCCCACGAAAAAATTCATCGTTAAAGCCCTAATTTTCGTCGATATAGGATAATAAAACAAAATAAGGATAAAGACAAAACAAAACTTCATTTGACAAAAATACCCCTCCCCATACTTTTTATTTACACCACACGCCATCTATACGTATTTGTTCCTATTATTTTATATTTTGCCGTATTTGTCCGTATTTATTTGTATTTGACTTTATTTAAATGTATGTGACCGTATATTTAACTGTATTGGATGAGTAATTGACCAATTTTTTTACGTATAGATTTCTCATTCGGGATGACGGGTTGTCACAAAATATAAAAATATATAACATTCAAAAATTTCAATTACAAGAATAAAATTATAGATAGAAACATTGGAAATTTTTATTATAATTGAATTAAAATATAGAAAAAAATTTCATCGGGATGACAGATTTGACACTTGTATTTGACATAAAAATATAAAACGGGTACTGAAGCTTTGCACTCCTACTTCATCTCCCATTTGACCATTTCTCTTTAGCAATTTGCAAAGGAAATGGGGGTAATGAAGCATTGCACTTTAACCATAAGCATTATTATTATTATTATTATTATTATTATTATTATTATTGTGGAGTACATTGGGTACATGGTAATTATAAGATCATATATATATAATCTAATACATTTCAATCAAATCGAAGTTCAGGTCTTATACAACTCTTCGATCAATATGGTCTTCAAAATAATATTTAATCACTTTATGCACACACCAACCCCTTGATATATCTAGTAACAATTATTCATGGTCAACACTTGTTTTGGCGGATTTCATTTTAAAAAAATTGAATTTTTTATTTGTTATGAATTTGTTCATAAAAGTTGATTGATTTACGAAATTTATAAAGAATAAAAAAGAGTGAAAAAATTAAGAAATTTATGAATAATTCATCAGAAGTCTGCAAATCGGGTGAAAAAAGCTTATTAGCATATACAGTATGAAGTTATGTCAAGATTAATCAATGGATGATATGTAAGGATCTAAACATAAATAAGTAAATAAATAATTGAGTTATTAAATACATATAAGGGTATATATGCTATAATAACAGGATTCTGATCTGGTGTTGTTCTGCCACTCGCAGCATCGTAACTTCACACCCATTTTCGGCATCCTTCGGGTCCGAATCTGATTTTGACGTAAACTAAAGAATTGTAGATATTTGAATCAGCTTTCCAATGATATATAGAACACTTTCAACGGACAGGTAATGTATTCACAACAAGCCCCATAAGCAGCAAAGGTCAAATATGTTTTATTCAGTATTGTTTTAAACTAAACCGTAACTTCGCACCCGTTTTTGGAACCCTTGGGTGGCTGCACCAGATCTGATTCCATAATAACAATACATACTTAACTCTCCCAAAATAATAATTTGAATATTCATTTCTCCCTCTAATTCTTTATCTTTCATTCAGTCTCATCCAACCAAATATATCCTCTTTATTTCCTTTATCACTAAGTCGCCAATGGTGTTATTCCTTCGTCATGGTTCAAAATTGTTGAATTGAAAGTTGAAAACTTTAAACAATCCATCAGTTTCATATAGGTATTATTATTAGTATTCAAAATTAATTTTAACTATATAAATAATTGTATCTAAATTATATCATTTGAAATATACAATTTTTAAAATCTAATATTAGTATTGATTAGTGAACATATTAATCCAATATATCAAAAGATCATTTGATGTTTGAAAATAGAGGTGGAAGATTCTTAAAAACATGTCTCAATGAGAAGATGTACGTCAAATCACCGTCATACTTGTGACATTTACACTTCACAACTTTATTAAGACGCATCAACTACTAATCTCTATCATAACACATGTGGAGATTTTTATATTTTTGATGACCATCTAAAAGTAAAAATGAATTAGTTGCGAGATATGATAATATTTCAAATCAAGGAAAACAATCTCGATAATGAAGATGTTGTGAAAATAGACCCCAATGAATCATTTATGTTTTGATAATGTTTATCAATTATTTAAATATTTTTATTTCTGTTCTTATGTTTATTAGTAGCGTATTCTTAGTTTTATTAATAATGTTACTTATTACTATTCATAATTCTAGAATAATTGATAATATTTACCGTCAAAATGGGAAATTATAGAGAATTGAAGTGAATTGAATTGAACTAAATTGAACGGAACTGAAATTCAACTCAAAAGAAAAGGGTCTAACTATGTTTTTAACGGAGGTTCATCATCTATTGAATGTGTATTCATAAGCATTTTTATTATAATCAAGTCTAGTTATACAATGATCATTTATCCAACATTGCAATCTTTGTAACCCACTACACCATTTTGACACTTTAGCGACGTGCGCATAACTGTCACCTGACCCTGTGTCGCTTGGTATTAACGTAACCAATTTAAAATGTTTTTTTATTTTTTGTCGCGTTCGACTTCGTTACCAACAAATCTCGCACGACACGATAATTCTTGTAGCTTTCGTATCGTAAGTGATAAATATTTAAATGACATTTTATGTTTGTTTCATACGCAGCCGTAAATGACATAGGTAAAGAGACACGAAAAAATGTCATAACAGACACTGCAATTAATTCTCATCCAGCAAACTGTACGGAAACTCTACCTACCTTATTTTTCCATTAATTTTTTTTATTTGAGATTCATGCTTCAGATACTGTATATATGTTTTTTATTTAAACATTTTGTTGTTCAATTATTTATTAATTGCACAGTCTAAAACTAATTTGTGAGATTGTCAATTTGGTTTGTTGGTATTATATATGTCTTCAAAATCATCAAACCATTTAAACACTCTTTCCGTCTAATGGTCTAACCTCTTAAAACTATATAACATTCTAACCCTTTGAGTAATAACATAATCATTAGTTATACTTAATACAATTTTATGATTATGAGTTTTATACGAAAAATGGGAAATTAAGTGAAATAAATATGTTTTTAATCATCTAGGTTAGCTCATAAACCCCTCAAACCCTCAAAAGCCTTAAAACCCTCTTAACCCTTTAAAACCTCTTAACCCTTTCAAACCCTTTTAACCCTACAAACCTCCTAAGTACCCTCCAAACTCTCTAATTAACCCCTCCAAACCCTTCAAAACCCTCTTAACCCCTTCAAACCCTCCAAACCCTAAATCATAATTCAAACACTCTTAATCCCTTCAAACCCTCTTAACCCTACAAACCCTCCAAACCCTTCAAACTCTCTTAACCCCTTCAACCCTTCTTAAACCTCCAAACCCTGCAAACCCTTTTAATCGATTTAAAACCTCTAAACTCTCTTAACCCCTTCAAACCCTCCAAACATTGGTAACTCTCCAAAAACTCCAAGCTTTGTGAAAACATTTACATTTAAAAATAACAAACAAAACAAAAAATTTGTTAAAATTCAGAGACATACAAAACATAATGACAACTATTGAACATTTTTTTATATTTTTATAAAAGTGTGTGCTACATATTGGTAAATATTTGAAATATATAATTAAATTTATACAAAAAAAATTCTTATGGCATAATTTATTTATTAAAAGTGATACTAAATGGTTGGATTTTGCCTGTTTATTTTATGAAGTTTTGAATTTTTCTAAGTTTTTGATATTTTTTTATGATTTTTTAAAAAGTTTATATTTGGTTGGAGGTGGCGATAATTTTGTTTTAATGAACTTCGGGTTAATTGACGAATTTTTGTACTAGGGTTGTTTACGTCCAAATTTGGCGTATAGAGAGTGTTTAAAACTAATTTTCTCTAATATAATTAACATGAACCTTTTATATAAATTAATAGATTATATAAGTTTCATACATATGTGCATTTTTAATCTAATTAACTTATTAAAACACAAAACTAAGTACATCATACTATGAAAATAAATCCACATTTTAACGGAATATAATGTTTTAATCATACTATGAAAATAAATCCATGTTTTAACGAACATAATTATATATAATGTATGAAATAATTATATACCATTTATCATCAATGTTGAGAGCCACCCAAGTAACATTAGGATTAAAACAGTATATGTTATATTTAGGAATAAATATACCAAACCGCAACATTAATCTAGACGTAAACATAACTCACATCAACGGTTCTAATCCACTCACAACACTCCACACGGATCGAAATCAGCACCGTCCACTCACATCCACTCTAGATCTAAATCTGGACCGTCCAGTCACATCACTCCGTATATAACCCAACACGTCTACACTCCATATCTCCAAGCTCAAAACACCAAAACTCAATAATCACATTGCAAAATCAAAAATGCCTGGCAGAGGAAAAGGAGGCAAGAGACTTGCGGCTGGATGTGGAGGCGTGATCAACGGAGTAGAAAAGCGCTGATTTGTGCTGACTTGACCACTCAATGACATAGAGCAACCGCTCCAGATCTGCCACCCTCAACTCGACGACGTGTCACTTCATCCGGTCTTCAGTTTTCGTTCAGAAACAGCTCAACCGCGCGGAACTCATCGCTCCATATCTGCCACTCTCGGACTCGACAGGGCGATGACAAACATAGTAGAGCAAGCACTGATTTGTGCAGACTCAACGGCGTAGAGCAACCGCTCTAGATCCGCCACTATCGAAATCGACGACGCTCACTCCAAATTCGGTCTTCAGTTTTTGATCTGTGTAATGCATTGTTATGTTTGAGTTTTATTAGGTTTGATTTGAAGTTGATGTACTTTGTAGATTAATTTTGTTCTGGGTAGTTCATGAATGTCTTGTTGCTTCTTGAATTGAAATGAATTTGGACAATTTCAGTTTTTTTATTTATAATCCATCATGTTCTTTCATGCCTACACAACACAAAATTATGTTAAACAACCATGTTCCATCAATACGAAGCGAAAAAGTAAAATGTTCCTTCATTACAAAGCAAGAGAGATATAAACATGTCTCCATTCAAAGCACGTTTTTTCTTCCCCATGCAACAGGTTATTTATGTACCAAGTGTCACAGGAAACATCTTAGAATTCGTATGCACATCGACCGAACGCGTTGTATTGTTTCATTACAACGCATATATTTTGTGTACCAAGAATTAACAGCAACACAATTTGTTCGCAACGTAATAATAAATTCGTCACAACCCGCTGTGATACAGCCAAAAATAACATGTCACAACAAACCAATGTCACGCGACAGACGTGACCGAGCCTTCGAGACACATGGTTTGTTACATTAGTATCACGCAACGTATATCGATCCTAAGCGACATTTTACGCGCGTCGCTAAAGTGTCATTTTGGTGTAGTGGCCATACAAATTGGTTTATTTTATCTCAGCTTATATAGTGAATTAATCACTTTTTTATCATTAAATCTACCATACATACAAAGTTCCTGATCTTAATTCAAATGTTTTGAAATCACTTGCTGAACGCAGTGGTTGTAGGATTCCATATAGTGAGAGGTACGACATCTTGAAGCAAACCTTGGGACTCCATTCCAACACACCCCTCATCAAAAAGTGAGTATTCTTCTAATTGTGCACGACTTGGATGAACCTCACTGCTGCTATGAGCTTCAATAGTTTTCGGCTTTTTGGTTGGAGGGTCAGCGTCTGGAGACAGCGATGCTACTGGTGCATTTGCATGGAGCAAAAAAGGATAGGTGAAGTGGAGATGGAGCCCTTCATATGTGACAATGAGTGTTTCTGGGTCATCACTTGACCTTTCTATTTGCTTCTTTGCACTGCATCTTGGATTTGTGCACCTGTAGTAGCTTCTGGTTTTTGTCACAAAAACAATGAAAATCGTAAGAAACTACGCGTCATTGATTGTTACACAGTTTGGAGTAAACGGAACCAGATACCAGATATTATATATCATGAAATAATATGACAAGTAAAAAAAAAGTAATAAGCAAGAATTGCTAACTAATTATTACCGAGGGTTTGGACTATTCTTGATACATTTTTGGCCGTACTTTCGCCATTTATATCCATCTTCAGCCATCATGCCATTCCCACAGCTCCTCATCTTCAATGTGTACTTGTTTTCAACTCTAAAACTATCATCATTATTCTCTAACAAAGAAGAAGCTCTGCAACATATGATTGATGTTCAAAAGTTTCTCAAAATCAACATCTAAAGATGTATACAACATAATTTATATAAGTACACGCATGATGCAAACTCTAGTCCCACAAATTTCAGGTACCTTATATTGGCTTTGACCGTATCTTCATTCCTTTGACGTTTACCAGCTTCCAGAAGTGCTTCGTCAATATCTTTCGCAGTTGGTCCTGAATAAGGGACGTCATCTGAATGGAGCAACTCGTCTAGGCTGCCAAACATTTGGTTATTACCATTGTTATGAGGCATGAGAAAGAAAGGTGACATGTCTTCAAGAAGCTGGCGGAGAATCTCATCACCGTCTGTTGCTGGCGACCAATATTGATAGCCCTCGTTAAAATTGATGCCAACTTCCTCCATTGTTGTGTTGTTTTAATAATATGCTAACACAATTGCATATATACAAACTGATTCACGCAGCTAGATGTCCCCTTATCTCTCTTTCAGTCACTCGTTCTTTATATTCCTCTCTCTAGTTAGTAAGATAACAAATGCATGCTTCTTTTGCATTCTTAGATATATCGACTCCAGTGCAGTGCTGGTACTTAGTTAAGAATTTAAAATCTATACTATAATAGAATATTTAACCAAATAACACAACCACTCAATTAAACTCCACACATTTACCAACCAAATTTAACTATATTTCTACATTTACCAACAACATCTAACTAAACTCATTCTCATCCAACTAAACAATTTCAATTATATTAAAATATAATTAACTCAACCACTCAATTAAACTTCACACATTTACCAATTAAACTTAACTAAATTCCTACATTTACCAACAACATCTAACTAAACTCATTCCCACCCAACTAAACCCTTCCAATTATATTACAACTTAAAATTTTAAAATTAAAAATTAAAAAAAATTAAAAAATTAAAAATTAAAAAATTAAAAATTAAAATTTACACACAATACACGGCCGGGTCCGGCCTAACCCATTAGAATTTAAAAATTAAAGCACACGGTTCCAAAAATTTGTCGATCGAGTCACGCCCGTATTTGACCGTTTTGATTGCACATTCGGGACGATGCATATACGTCGGAATTGAAAATTAAAAAATAAAAAATAAAAAATTAAATACAAAAATTTAAATTTAATAGAGAAATAATTCCCGTCGGGACGACGGGATCACCACTTGTATATAAATAAAAATACTTTCAACCCGAAAACTAATTTAACATCAATTATTAAAGTTTTTAATAATATAAAGAAAAACTAAATTATTTGTTTCAAGTTAAATATTCATATTTCAAATACTTGTTTTGAAATAAACATTTAAAATTTCAAAATAAGTTTTTGAGTTGAAAGTATTTTTATTTATATATTTTCGAAACTTATGGTAGTTCAGGCACTCATTTTGAAAAAATTAAAAGTTCGGACCGTAAATTGGAAAGTTATGGTAGTTCGGACCCTAAATTGAAAAAATATGGTAGTTCAGACCCTAATTTTGAAAAGCATGTTAGTTCGGACCGTAAATTAAAGAAATTGATAGTTCGGACCGTAATTTGGAAAATCATGCTAGTTCGGGACTCCAATTTGTCTTTATCCCTAAAAATAAATATTTGAACTCGTTTACCCGCATAAACTATATATATTAATACATATTATTCAAATTTAAAATTTTACTGAGTATATGAAATCTGTTCATACCAATTTAGCTTTTAGAAATTAAAATCTAAAAAAGTAAAACGTAAACTACTTTTAACACTAACAAGTAACACGTCTTGAATATGCAAAAGTTGCTTACTAACTTCATGCTTCAGTCCAATTATCTATCTATAAAAAAATATTTAACTAACAAATCATACATTTACCAACAACATCTAATTAAATTCATACATTTACCAACAATATCTAACTAAATCTCTATCACCTAAATAAATCATTCCAACTAAATATCTAACTATCAAACTATACATTTACCAACAACATCTAACTAAATCCATACATTTACCAATCATACATTTACCGACAACATCTAACTAAATCTCTATCAACTAACTACACCATTCCAACTAAATTAAAAAATAAAAAATTAAAATTAAAATTTAAAATTTAAAAATAAAATAAAATAAAATACAAAAATTTAAATTTAACAGGAAACAATTTTTGTCGGGACGACGGGATCACCACTAGTAATCTATAAATAGTGTAAATGACCAAAGGTTCAGGGGTATATTCGCACAGTTAAGGGACCAACATTCTTCATATCTGCCTTAGCCAGACATAAGAGTTGAAAGTACAACACATTTTAGCATGATTCACACTGAATTTTATCAGAGAATATTTGTGCCTATGGAAAAAGAGATAGGGAGTATTCCCAATACAAATGACAGCTTTTAACGACAGCGGAGCTTTAAATTGGAGTTCACTCTCAGTATGACTTACCCTAATCTAAGTAGTGTATCCCAGTCAGGAATTGCTTCACCATTGCTTGAACAAAGACTTGAAACCACCAACGCTAACTGCAAGAAGGAATTATGCTTACTATCCTTTTTGTAAGAATACTGTCCTACAACGCGGTGATCATTTTTACTTAGTGGCAACTAATCCATGTCACGCACAATAAATATGGTGTAGCAGACGGCACATTCTAGTAATACCTCTCCATCTCCTTACAACATCACCGGCATGTTTATCGAAGTGATCGTATTAAGAAAAGGAACTAAGGAGATGCGATACAAATATTCTCAGAACTGTTACCTTCTCAAAGGAAGTTTCACTCACTCCTGTTTCATACACCATAGCTGCTAGGAACATTTTACCCAACCTTGAGCAACTTCTCATCACCTGCACGTAAACTCAAATAAACCCCAAGTATATCAGTGGCAGGCAAAAGTCTATAACTGTACAAATTGTTAAATCTATGCAAGCAAAACTAAGCAAAAACCAATCGGAGATTTTGATACAATAGGTTTTCTAATAAACTGAATGAGGAAAAAGCACAACTATGAGATAAGTACAAAACTGAGCAATATTTCAAACTGCCTCTTGGGGTGCCAATTTGTGGTGTGAATTTAGCTTACTTGCATGTGAGGCGCCTGGAACAGTTCTTGTATGGCTGCTTGAACCTCTTTAATGCCAACAAGGGCCTTTCCTGAAGAAAACAAGGTACATAATATAATAAGAAACTAACATTTAAATATAAATTGGTGAGCAGAAGGAACAGAGTTAGTCAGTAATCAGTTGACAGCAAATTCAGTTTCCTAGAAAGAACAATAGAGCATACACCAGTAGGTCAGAATTAAAATAAGGTTGCATCTGATTTAACAGGACAGTTTTCTACATTACAAAACTATTTTACTGGATATAAAATTTCTCTCTCAGGATGCAGAAGTGGCTAGCAGCCAGCAGTCAATCAACTAGAAACCGGCCTTTCTGATCAAATTTATACAATGAATATTCGAAGAGGTTCTCTAAAACCACCAGAAATTTTGAACTTCCAGTTTTTTTCCCTTTGGGCGTGCTTCTTTACCAGATGCTGAATCAGGTGGGCAACTTCCGGTTAAATAATCATGTCATGAATTCTCTGACCTAGTTCTATGTTTTGTCAACCGAATGAAGAGTATACTTCTCCCTACCTGATGCTACTGAAATTCCATCAGTGCTTTGCTTCTTAATATCATAATCTGCAAGTTCTGCTGCACGCCTGCATATCTCCAGAGCACGCCATGCATCTCCTGAAATAGCAGCCACCTAAATAAAGGCAAAAAATGGGGAAAAAAAATGCAATGGACATACACATAGTTTAGTTATGCAGGCACCCTGTATTTAATATATTAACCAGATATCAAACACCAGAACACGGGTATGCAGATGAAACACTATAAGCTACGAAGTTAGCCACTAACTTTTCTTGAAGCAAATTCTATTGCTTGAGTTTCGAACGCATTAATTCCCATGAGCCTTGTTGAAATGATTTGCTGAAGCTGCTGGTGATTGTAGGGGCCAAAGCAAAGCCTTTGGATACCCATGCGACTAGAGATACGAAGAAGCAACTTCTCAGGAAGATCCATGGTATTTGCAATGCCTGGTATTCAAGCTACTGATTAGAGGTAATTATTATAACCATCAAGCATAATATATAAAAGAATGGGGACAGTGAAAAGTCAGAAGAGTCTTGCGTAAAAATCCAACCTATCACAATCAACTTGGAATTTGGCTTGGTAGGCCAATCTAGAATGTTATACAGCACCTGGAAAGATTATGAATAAGGACAATATCAATTTCAAGTGCTAAACTTGCAAAGCTGCACAATTCAAAGGGTCCACAAAAGAAAAACTCTGATAAAAAACTCACAGATTGATTTCTTGTAACAAGTTGATCTAATTCATCAATGAGTAGAATACAAGGACGCTTATCCTCTTTTTTCTTAATGCAAACTCCCTCCGAAAAGCGCTCATTTAGAAGTTGAAGTGCTTTTTTCCGGCTAACTCTATGTCCAGTTAGAGCCTCGTATATGACCTACAAACAATATGTTGTGGGCTATTTGTAAATAAACAAACATGACACAGTCATTCAATTTTACAGGGTACATTGAAATTAAACCGTGTACCCTATAAATATTCTCAGGGGTCGCCAGCTTCAGACCATTTATCTCGACAAAGTTATATGGGTTGATACTCCCAGCCCCAACTTCTGACTTCAGGTTTCTCATAACTGTTAGCACACTCATTGCTACAAGTTGGCAAACTGACCATCGATTTAATCCCCATAGTTGAAATATCGAATTATTTGAAACCAGAAATTGTAAATCTACCTTCCCAGTTCCAGGAACACCATGAATGTACAAGCAACGCCCAAGACATTGATCATCACAAATCCCACCCTTTATGAATTTTGTTATCTCTTCTATCTCCCTGTAGGCTGTAGGTAAGTTTTTACTTCATAAATGATGCCTAAAAATATGAAACTTTATGGTATATATATATTCAAACTCA
>JAWWMW010084729.1:0-22403 GCA_035048345.1 Echeveria elegans
GCCCTCCACACCTCCAAACCCTAAATTATTCAATTTGTCGCGTCGTCCTCGCACGATTGCATACTTTAACCTAATCTGACCTCCTGCCGCTTCTGGTCTGGCATTGCACTCCAGTGCCGTAATTCTCACAGGCCGTTGATTGGTTTTGGTGAGGATCGATTCGGTCGATGATTTTTTTTGGGAAATGGATGAAGCCATTTTCTGTTGTTTTGCTCGATTTTGATTGCATATTTTTTTGGGAATGAATTTTGAGGAGGAGAGATTGGATTGATTGAAATTTTGGGATGATTATTGAATGGGGATGTATTTATTTTGGGATTTAGTAGTTTAAAAATTAGGCATTTTGGATCCGTTAAAGGGAGGAACAGCGCCATCCAATGGCGCTGTCCAAAAGGCTATTTTATAGGAAACCACCTGATCATTTGCTGGAGATCGCTGAGAGAGTTTATGGTAAATGCATTTTTCAGTTTTTAGTTGCACACTCTTTGTCTTTGAAACTGATAGTGGTAGTTTGTGTGACTAATGTTTGCCTATCTGGTGTGTCCACAGTGTTTGATTGTTGCTTCTCAACGGATATTTTGGATGGAGAAGGGTACATGGACGGAGTTGTCGTTCAACTGCTGGAACATTTTCCTGATGTCTCTATTATGGTTTTTAATTTTGGTGAAGGAGATAAGAGTAGTCAGCTATATAATGTATGCACTCACTACAAAATAACAGTTATGGGTTATCCTGTACAGTACGAGCAATGTGCGTTGCTTCCTCTGGAAATGATTAACCAGTTTTTACAGTCATGTGATAATTGGTTGTCCGCAAACGGGCAGCAAAACATCTTGTTGATGCACTGTGAAAGAGGAGGCTGGCCTTTGCTTGCTTTTATGCTAGCGGGCCTACTGTTGCACAGAAAGCAGTTTACCGAGGAGCAGAAGATCCTTGAGATGATGTATAAACAAGCCTCAGCGGAACTTCTGTTTTTGTTTCCCGTTAACTCACAGCCATCTCAGTTGAGATATCTTCATTATATATCTTGGAAAGCTCTTAGTGATAACTGGCATAAGCCTGCTACTCTCGTCCGAATTGATAGTATAATTCTCAGGTTTCTTCCAGTATTTGAAGGAGGAAGTGTAAGTAGACCTGCTGTTCGTGTATATGGGAAAGACCCCTCAGATTCAGACACTGGACACTCTAAACTCTTACTATCAACTGCCAAGGACAAAATGCGCCCCCAGCATTATGCACAGGTAACGTTATGACTTATAACACTGCTTGGCTGATTTTGAATTTTTAATGATGAATTTCTAAATAAATTGAGTACTTGTTCTGAATCTCCTGCAGGCAGATTGTAATCTTGTAAAAATAGATATTCACTGCAGTGTTAAAGAAGATGTTGTTATCGAGTGTGTCCATTTGGATGACAATCAATTGCACGAAAAGATGATGTTTAGAGCTATGTTCCATACATCTTATCTGCAGTCGAATCTCCTTGCTCTTGGCCATGATGAAATTGATGTATTGTGGGATGCCAAAGATAAGTTTCCAAAAGAATTCAAAGCAGAAGTAAGTTGTTATTGTTGCTTCTATAGATGTATTTGATGTGACATGAGTTGAATGCATACTCATATTTGTATCAGGTACTCTTCTTGGATGCCGATTCATTTGTTCATGTTCAAACTACACAAATGGCAAGAGAAGGTACTAAAGAGAATGGATATGAATCTCCTGAGGTGTTTTCGATGGTTGATGGGGAAATTATAATGTATAAAGGAAGCAGCGTTACCAAGGATAGTACAGAGGCTGTGGGGTCTAGCAAAGAAGTCTGGACAGAAGGGGTGGACCCTCGTACTTTCCAAGCATCTACTTCAGAGGATGTAAATCAAAGAATGGATTCGAAGGTGCTTCCATCTGGCCCTCATGCAGTGGAAGTTAAGGGTGTAGACAGTGTAGACATTTTGAATGAAAAGCAAGACAAGGGGAATGGCATTACTGTAGATCAGTGGGATATCAAAGCGGATCCTTCCAGCGCCATAGTTGGTATGAAAAGAAATAAAAAGAGCAAGGAAGTAGTCAAAGAAACGTCTGAGAAATCAGAAGTAATAAGAAATGCACTTAGAGTTAATTTAGGAAACACTGCTGCGAAGTTTGAACTGAAAGCTCAGGAGCAAAAAGAGAATTCAGAAGTTGGTGGGAGGAAAACCGATAAAATACTGACTCCCAAACTGAGGAAGCCACCTACATTCTTCACCAAAGCGGTTGTGGCTACTTCTGGAGGCAAACAGAAAGGCAAACAACAAGAACCTTCAGTTACCTTGGTGAAGTCTCCAACCAAAGAAAAACCAACTGTATCTCGATGGATACCTTCAAACAAAGGTTCCTACACAAACTCTATGCACGTAGCATATCCACCAAAAAGGACAGTAAGTGTACCACCTTCTCTGGAGCTAAGTGTTCCAAAGAAAACAAATTTCCTTCGAAAGGGTGGCGGAGCTAAAAAGTCCGTCAGTCACACTGATCTCACCAGGGTACGAGTAAGTCATGGGTCTCTTGACTCTCCTACTGCAAGATTTATCCGCACACCCCCATCCCCTTTGCCACAAGATGAACCGACACGCATGGCAGTAAAAGCTCGGCGTGCGCTCATGCTAATGCCTTCTACTCCCCGATCACCACTCATTTCACCTTCATCTGCTTCTAGACTTAGAGTTCCACCCCTACCATCCCGAGAAACATCACCGAGTACCGAAGACACTGAGGATTCATGCAGCTCTCGGGTGCCTCTCTTAAGACTGCCTCCTCCCAAGCCTCGACCCTCTTCCACATCCTTACAGTTGACACAAAGTTCTAATTGTGCTTCTCCACCACCCCCCTCTTCTCCTCTACTTTTTCAAGATGGAGCTGCAAAACAGGAGAAGTTAATAAATTCCTTACCATCACCTTCCAATACATCACCTTCTTCATTGGACGAGGAGAGAGTTGGCGGACGAGTATATCCTCCTCCTAAACCTTCAATTGCACCACTCTCAGATGATCCATCTATTCCTCCACCACCTCTTCCCACAACGACTGCCACTGCTCTGGAAAGGAACAATGTCCGAGTAAGCAAGGCTACTCCAACACCTCCTTTGGATGGCTTGCCACCTGACTGCTCTACAACTCTTGCAGCTGATCTACTCACACATGAAATGGCACCACAATCCATTGCACGACCTCTGGAAAAGTCTCTCACAAGTGGAGTACCGTCACAATCACCAACTCTTAGTAGTGTTGCTCTGCCGCCTACTTTGAGTAAAGCACCTCCAGGACCATCCCTTCCTCTTTCCATGAGTGGAGTGCCACCGCCCCCTCCACCACCTTCTGTGATGAGAGCCTCAGGACCTCTTCATCGTTCTGCAAGTAGAGTGCCATCACCTGTCGAGAGTATGGTGCCACTACCCTCTTCTCATCCCATCAATGCAGAGTGTTTGCTTACATCTCCTCTCAGTAACGCAGTGCCACCGGCACCTGTTCCCATGAGTAGAGTTCCACCACCTCCATTACATCCAATGAGTAGAGTGCTGCCTGTGAATGGAGAGTGTCAGCCCTCGCTTACTACCATGAGTGGAGTTCCCCCTCCCCCGCCTCATCCGATGAATAGAGTGCCACCACCCCCGCCTCGCCCCATGAGTGGAGCGCAGCTTCCCCAACCTCCTCCCATGAGTGGAGTACAGCCACTTACGTCTCCTCTCATGAATGGAGGGCCACCTCCTCCCCCTAACATAACTAATGTGGGTGTGCCACCTCCGCCACCGTCATTACATAGTGCAGCACCTCTGCAACCAATGGGTGTCAAAGGACCTGGACTTGGAGGCTTTTATTTTGGAAGATGTAGCAGTATTTCCCGTTCTATATCAGTTAATAAGTCTTCGCTGAAGCCACTTCACTGGAGCAAAGTAACAAGGGCTCTAAAAGGAAGTTTGTGGGAGGAGCTGCAGGGAAATGGAGAAACTCATATGTATTGTAACTCCCCTGTTTACCTGAGCTTTATTCTACTCTAATGATATCTGGCTAGAGTAATATTCTGCTGATTGTGATTTTGTTTTGTTCGTTTAGCGCTCATGAGTTCGACGTGTCAGAGATAGAAACGCTTTTTTCGGCGGCAACCCAAAAGACAGACAAGGGAGGGGATAAGCGCAAGTCCGCTGCACCCAAAACGGATAAAGTTACTCTGGTAATTAATATTTTCATTTTACGGTATAGTTTGGTCTCATATGTTCCACTATCAGTAATCCTGGTGATTTTTTGTACCCGATATGGTTATTATGTTGTTTTATTTATCGTCAGTCATGAGCCAACTATTTCATAAGCAGTTCATAGCTATGTTATTTGCAGTGGTGATAGCATTTTTTCCCGTTGCGTTATTACCGCGTATTATTTTAGAGATCTCCCTGAGTTTGATATAACTGACAGTTTACAATGGATAAATCTAACTTTCTGATTTTCTGTTTTTTGTGTGTGATTGGTTAGTTGTTACTCTAAATCCGTCGCTTGTTGATAGGATTTGTTAATAGCATGTTACATGGTCAAACAATCAACATTTCTCACGTCCTTAAAAGTGAACAAAATGCAATTTGCAGAACTTCATAAGTGAATAGGCTTTTTTTCTCCCAGATATTCACTTCTTTTCTCAAGTATCACTTCCCCAGCTTTTCAAATGAATTTTTTTGCTTAATAACAACTTAGTGATTATGACATGATGTCAACAATTGTGTATACATTTGTTCCAGATAGACCTAAGAAGGGCTAACAATACTGAGATCATGCTCTCAAAAGTGAAGATGCCTCTTCCTGACATTATGGTATGGTGTTGTTTACCTTAGTTCACTTTGTTTGTGGATGAAACTTCATTGCCGTTGACAATTAATTGGTCTATACATTTACATATCTATACCTGTATGACCTGGTCATGTTCCCCTTATAGGTGGATAGTAAGATATGCACCACCTGTGTTGATCAGATAATAGAAATTTCCACGCTGATTTCAGATGGATTATTTAATTGTATTTGGGGATGTCTGGGCAATTATTCAGATGGTTAATAAAATTTTCTTCCTGCATCACCCTATAGTTGAGAAAGAATAAGGGTTATCTGAAATTCTCCACTTTATTCACCTCATAAAACTTGCTCTTATTGATTTCAACTAATTCCTTTTTATTGTTGAATCACTGTAGGTTTCTTTCTTCGCACTGCATATTATGGCATAGCATAGGACACTTTCAAGTTTCAATGATGAATTATCTGATTTTTGAATCAGTTTTTTTAGTTTCCATCACGCTGGTTAGGTAGTCTTGAATTCACAATCTTACAATCCTACTTATGGATCAGAACACACAACCATTACGGTTGGTTAGTTTCTTTGAGGAAAAAATTCAAAACGAGCCTATACTCATTTGTATGGCGCAAGAAGCTAGAAGTTGATCAAAGGCAAACATAGCACCCTAAAGAAGCAGAGAAATATATTTTTATATGATTATCTTACTATTGAAGCACAATACCTTTTAACTTTTTGAAAGATAAAATTTCCCAAGCACCAAACTGGAACCTTGGTGTTTATTGTTTATTATGCTCGTATTATAAATAAGGGTGACCTCCTCAGTCCTAAGTCTCAACTATTCTGCTTATATAACTGGCAAAAGGATTTAATGTTTATTATCGTTTTTATATTCAGATGGCAGTACTTGCATTGGATGATTCTGTATTAGACATTGACCAAGTAGAAAATCTTATAAAGTTCTGTCCAACCAAAGAAGAGATGGATCTCTTACAGGTTTGACTCTTACAATCATTATTATATTGTTTCTCTTACTCGTATCCTGATCGACTGGATTTTTACTATTTCCTTCTCCAGGCATACGCTGGTGATAGGGAGAAACTCGGGAAATGCGAACAGGTTTGTGTATTTTCAACTCAACTATACTATATGATAACAGAAATACATCTCATCATATATAAGAAAAATGAAACAAAAGATATCACTATAACAGTAGGTGAAGAGTATTATTTTAGGTTTCGAGCCATAGAGGTCGCGCAGTCCTATTGGTATGCTACGTGTAGCTTATTTCCTTTTGTTTTAACTTCCACTGGTTTGATACCACTTAGACAGTTACACTGGTCCTTGGTCCTTTTCTTCGTTAGGTTCTACTGCTGCTAGTCCTTGGACCGCCATGGGTACTGCAAACACTTCATGTTTTTGTTTTTAGAGGTGTGCCCAGGCTCTGTTAGTCTGTTAGCTGCTTTTGCCAATTGCGGAGTTAATGTACCAACAAAAAAGCCATGTAAGATGAGTTAGTTTATTTTTTGAGACAAAACCTAGATGTTCAGATTTCAGATCTTTGTGTCTGAGTTTGGGAGGAATTTTAGTGTGAGAAGGCTGTGTTTGAACTTTCTTTAATGTGTAAGTTAAGTGCTTATTCATGCAACGGTGCCCGCTGAGTTTCGGGTTCTGCAGTCGAATTAAAGGTATGCTAGGATCTGTAGGCTGTACATGTACGGTACCTTCACATTATGGAGACAATGCCCCTGTCTTTAGTTTGGCAATCTATCTCACCACTATACTCGTTTATACACCCTTGTTTAGCTATGTATAATATGCATGCACGCAATTGTAATATCGATTTTTCTCCTTTTTGGAAGCATTTATTATCAGTCTATAATGCCTTAAATATTGCAGTACTTCCTAGAGCTGATGAAGGTGCCGAGAGTGGAGTCTAAACTAAGAGTATTTGCCTTCAAGATTCAGTTTGGCACTCAGGTTTTGCAATATTTCTGCTAATTCTATAATCATGAATTAATGCTTCCAAGATTCTCTTCTAACACACGACGTTGTGCAGACATCTGACTTTAGGCAGTGCCTGAATACTGTAAACGCGGCATGTGAAGAGGTAACGGTCGATCATTAATCTGTCATCTCGTGTCATTTTGGTCAGTCTGATTTATCTTCACGGGTGGATCAGGTGCGGAATTCTCATAAACTGAAGGAAATAATGAAGAGGATTCTGTTTTTAGGCAATACCTTAAATAATGGAACAGCAAGGGGTAAGGTTTCTTACAATCATTTGATGCCTCTGTAACTAGTATGTGCCAGTCGTTGAAGAAGTGTTTGAACTACAACAAAAAGAATATGATATAAATCCTTCTGCAGTTGAGATTATGTTACCTCAACTTGGTTCCACTGGTTACATGGGTTCATTTAATCTATAAACTAACGTGGCTGCCTCCCAAATTTTGCAGGTTCTGCAGTGGGCTTCAAATTAGAAAGTTTGTTAAAACTTTATGATACACGGTCGTCTAACAGCAAGATGACGCTAATGCATTATTTGTGCAAGGTATCACAGTCACTCACCCGTACTGCTATTTTGTTACGGATCTATGTGCATGCTGCATACTAGATCAAAATATTTGTTGTTTTATTCATCCACGCATGAGGTTACCGTTACCTCCCTATTAGACTAGCTCGCTGTCCAAATCACTGAAGCAAATTGCTATCACCTTTATGCTCAAGTATATTCTCCGAATGACAAACTGCCAAATACAATCTGCATTCACTTCGGATTTCTGATATTTTCTACAGCCTCAATGATTATTTCTATCTCGTTTCAGGTGATTGCCTCAAAGTCCCCTACTTTAATAGATTTTTATAATGACCTTGGTAATTTAGAAGCAGCATCAAAGGTTTGTGACTTTCTTTTTGTCTGAATACAGATCTTGGTGTGGCACAACTCAGAAAATTTAAAAACATACCCTGACATGTAACAGATTCAGCTGAAGTCATTAGCGGAAGAAATGCAAGCTATCATCAAGGGATTAGAAAAGGTTAAGGTGGAGCTAGGAGCGTCTGAAAATGACGGCCCTGTATCAGATACATTTAGGAAGGTACGTTTTTTTTTCCTTATAAAAGACCACTTCAACGTGCACAATTCAGAATGCTACACCCTATTTCATTTGCCATCTCTCATAAGGTTAAGGTGGGCCTAAGACCTTGGTACTCTTATCACTTTTCTATCCCAGAATGATATTGCACCTTTTTTGCGTAAATGTCCCACATAACTTTGTAGTGCATCTATGAAAGTTGATTGGATTCTGCCGCATACTGTTGATGAAACTTGATTAGCAATTAAGGGCTAACTGAAGTGTCAAAATTGGCTGACAAACTGAACTATTGAAGTATTCAAGTTATACAGTAAATAGGAATTGCCAGTTTGACTCAATTTTATAATTATCACCACCTGAAGGTTGTGGCATGACCACACAATGACTTGTACTTAATCGACTCATTGTTATTTTTTGGGTTTCTTTTGCACGTAGACTTTGACAGGGTTTGTTGGTAGTGCTGAAAAAGAGGTGGCATTGGTGACTGAGTTATACTCAGCAGTGGTATTTTACTTTGACCACTATTTAACAGTTGACTCGTCATTTGTAATATCATTTTATTTATGAGATGTTTCAATATATTTCTGGAGCACAGGGTCAAAATGCAAATGCTCTTGCACTTTACTTCGGTGAGGATCCTGCACGTTATCCATTCGAACAGGGTAAACAACGACTGCACGAATGTTTCCTGTAATGCTTGACGGTAAAACTAAGTTTTGAATCACTTAATGATTGTTATTTCTGAGCAGTTTGCGCAACGATCGTTAATTTTGTGAGGCTGTTTCAAAAAGCTCATGAAGAGAATTTAAAGGACGCAGAACAGGAGAAGAAAAAACTTGAGAAGGAAGCTGAAGCAGGGAAGTCAAAAGAAAAAAACTTGTCAACGAGTAGCAAAAAATAATGCAAGATGGTTTCCCACCCATCTTTCTCTCAGCTTAAAAGTTCTGAAAAACTGGGGAGAGTTTTGCTAAAAAGAACTGGTATTTGATGCTCACTTGTTAAAAAATGTTGAATCATGAAAATGGATAGTTTGAATGAAGTGGAATACATCCTGGTGGGATTAAGAATAATTCATTTGTACATTATTTGCAGGGATTTGTGACCTGTTGGAGAATGATACCAGACTTTCACAGGTCTATGAAGGTCAAACTCTCCGATGCCTGACTGTCTCCCAGAAGAAGGTGCCCAGCCATGCATATTGAGCCCGAGCAAGAGAGTCAAACATGGAGTTCCGAGCTGCTCTGTTGTGAGCATCCAAGAGAATACTAAGATTAAATTGGGTGATTCAGGTTAGCATTTTGATTTCAGTCGCATAACAGATTACAGTGAAGAGAATGTCTAGTATTTTTGCCCATGCGAATTCATGCAAAGTTTATAACTTGTATCTCGCAAGAGGCTCAAGGATCAGTCTGCTTCCGGCTTTAATCATTGTAGCTCAAACCTCACTGGAGTTTCTTGGACATCAATTAATGTCATTCTCGATGAGGAGCAACATTCGAGACTCTAACATCAACTCTGTATATAGTCACTAATCCTCTAACTATGCTAGATTAGGGAGGGAGGTAAGGGGAAGTTTTGTTAGAATAGTCACTAGTATGGTGGTCGGGGTTAGATAGAAACTAGTGTGTAGTTTTAGTTTTCTCATCTTTTCAGTTGTTCAAGGCTGTATCAATGATAATTCCTTGCGTACCTTATGGAAAACTGTATTTTTGTTGACGCAATGAGAATAACCTTGTTGGCTCCATTTGTGATATCTAATTATCAATGCAGCGAGTTGATGTATTTGGTTCAGACTTGGTGGCTTCTTGTATGTCTTTGTTTCCAGCACAAACTCGATTTCTAATATGATGATTTAGATGACCCATGGGTAAATGCAGCTTGGTGCTTCGCATTGCATGTGCTTGCTTGAATGCTGCTTTGAGGTCTGCAGTGGCTTTACGTGATCTTTCCATCTTGAGGAGTCTGACAACTGAAGCTAACCTTGTATTCCAGGTACCTAACTTCCCTAGCCTTTCTTCAATCATTTTAAATCACACTCTCATCTACGTAGTTTATGTAGGTCTATTATTAATCTCTGCTGGAATCATCCCCATTCACTTTGTCCAAACTGTGATGGTTCCGAATCTGATATGAATTTCTTCTGCTCCCATGTTATGCTTAAATCTCATTGCTCACATGACATTAACATAATATTGATAGGAAATAATGTAACTCGTACGTTATCATTTAGGCAACGAAGTATTATCTCATACATAGTATTTGTCTGGACATCTTTAAATGCTGGACATAAATATATTATCTTGGACATAGTGAAGCTAGGATCAAGTTATGGAAATTGCTCCATTATGTTCTTCATATTGTATAAGATGTACACGCAGTTTTGTCCTTCACTCCTTGCCGGAGTAATTGTCGCATGTATTCTTTTTAGAACTCACCTATGCTCACAGTTCGTGATCTTTTTGTTTATTATGTTTTCTATTGGTTAGGTTTTTGATTCAGCTTGATAGCATTTTCTAAACATTTCTATTTTCCTTGACAAAATGTCTAGGTGTTTGCAGCAGATGTAAGCATCAACTTAGAATTATACATACTGGATTATGAAGCAAAAGTCAGACTAGGTACAAAGTGCAAGAAATAAAGCCCATCCATTCATCTAGCTTTTACTGCTTTGTGATTTAGTTGGCGCGATTGGTCTTGTTTCTGACTGCTGTTTCGTACCTTCAGCATGTACTTGGGTTAGCCTCCAGGGTATCCTCGAGCACGAGAAGGTATCAACATTGCCGGTCATTTGATAAATCCTGACTATCCTGTAGTGGAACAAACCCTCCACTAAAGGAAGCTGCAAATTAGTTGGTAATGCAAACAACATAGCTGTTGAAGATCTCACTTTCAGCTGAACATAAGCTTCCAACATTGCAGAAAAGCTGGAACGTGGTTGATCCGTTCCTGCTATCACCAATGTTAAACTGCATATCACAAGCATGTTGGCGGAAATGTTGCAGTAGATAACTACCCCAGCTGAAGAAAAAGGTGCCAGTTGGCTGAAGAGACGGCTAAACCCCCACAGACGCTAGAAAACAAAGTGGAAGCGAAGCTGCGAAAGTGAAATAATGGTAGTGGTTGAGTAATGTGTGGCCTGGCCAAAGTATAAGCCCTACCAAGTGTCAATAATGTGTGATAACACAATCTACATACCATTTCGTAAGAACATAATCTATGAGTAAACCTGAACAGGTAGAGGTTAATATCGCAATGTGAAGCATCACATGCACTCAGGGCCTGGAAAAAATGCATTTGCTTAAATAAATATAGGACATGAAACTTATGAGTTAACCCAAAAAGAATTTCACATTTTGTCAAAGGATGCATACAAGATGGATTGAAGCTAACAGATGTGTAGCAACCTTGAACTATCAATAAAAGAGAGTTTGCGGCATACATTGTATATATTACCGCTTCGCTTTGCCTTCTCTGTATTTGCTTGTAGGATCAACTGCTGGCATGCACAGCCCGGCGAATGTCAAACAGACTGACATTCTCTAGTGGAGTAGCAGTCTCATTTCGGATCCTCCTGATCTTGGGGCTAAGCAGACCTCTATGTTGAAATCCATATAACTTAAGCACTTGATTATCAGCAAAATTGAACGCTCTCTCCATACTGCTCAAGCACCTCTCCACAGGGTAATCTCCGTAGCTTCCGCAAGGCTTGCAACCCACGAAATGAGTGACAAATGGCCATCTCTCATCGCCTAATCCCGGATGGTTTTTCTCCATCATTTCCTCATAATGATCCACCAATCCGGCCCAGTACCCGTGCAAATAGTATGAGTTCTCCACAAACACTTTATCCATCAGTTTCTCCTTCTGCGTTATCAGCAAATATATCAAAGCAGACTGATCATCAGCCTCGAACGCCGGTCTACCCTTGAGGTTCGCCGTCATAATCTTCCCTGCTTCATCCCTAATCGGTCCTTTAGGACCCATAGGCGCCCAAATATCCAACAAATCCAACGACCACTGACAGTTCCTAATCAAAAAACTCCCAGTATTCAACGCAATCCACGACTTCTGCTCAAACAACAAGTCCGGATACCCATGAATAATCAAATTATGCTGACTATACTTATCAACCGGAATCTCAAACACCATATCAGTAAACAACGCATCACTATCCATCCACCAAATCCACTCCACTTCCGGATGCGAAAGCATCAACTTCCTAATCAAAGGCAACTTCGCCCAATACCCAGCCAACTCCTTATCCAAATGGGCTAGATTATACACAATCTCAATCCCATGAATCCTACAATAATCAATCTTGTTCTTTATGGCTTTCAACAAGTAATGATCACCTATAGGATTATCACACGGCTTAGGCGGCGAGCCAGTCACCAACAACATCCGATCTCTACCATTCAAACGATTCGGAAACTCCGGATTCCTCTCCATCCAACTCCTCCTTTCTTCATCCCAATCACTAATCTTCGGCCCTAAACTATAAGTCATATTCAAGCTCATTACCTCATTTTCACTCGGATCATCAGAATCCGAATCGGACCGGATCTCCGCGAGGATCCGGTTAGTCTCTTCAATCAAATGCTGATTCACAGCATCCGCATCGGAGCCGCCTAAATTTCCAACGCCGATGGTCCCTCGCAACACCAGGATAGTGACGAATCCGCAGAGGACAGTGATCTTGATGTTGTTGAAGGTTTTTTGAATCCGGCGGCCGCTTGGGAACCTCCCTCCACCGCCTCCTCCTCCTCCAGCGGTTCTAATCGGAATCGTACCTGCGGTCACTCGCTTCTGTGCTGTGAAGCCGTCTTGCTTCATAACTCCGCAGCTCCGTATCGATCCAATTTGAGTAGCTAATCGGGTTTAACTGGTCGATCGCGAAATGAGTTCCAAAACCCTAGAAAATGGTGGAGATCGGAGCGCGTGTGAAAATTGAGGTTTTTCTTTATATAAAGGAAATTGAGGAGAGAGAGAGGCGGCGCGGAGTGGTGCAGACTTTGGCCGGGGAAATTGGGAAGATGGAGAGAGAAAGAGAGGCGGTGGTGGTGGACGAGGAACCGTTCGCTGGTTCAATTTCGGATTTGAAAATTTGAACCATCGGATTTGATTGTTTATTAGCTTCGGCTGGCCTCCACTAAGATATGAACACATACGTATCTGCTTGGACGGTTGGACCGACTTGATTTTTTCAAAGCTTGATCTTGCTTATTATTTTCAAAAATTAGAGTTAAATGAACCGAAGAAGAAACACTGGGCAAAAAGGTGTCAAAATGTGCAGTTACCTAATAGAATTTTGTTAATGGATTAAACAAAAAAAATTCCTGTTAGTCCAGCTCCATTTGTATCGGTTCGTTAATATTCCGCTCCCGCCCGATTTGACATATCTAGAAAGATACCATCCCAAAATACAATAAGTATGCAACCGGCCGGGCTTTCTTAGCAAACGCACATGCACTTATATTAGCTTCTTTGGCAGTTAGATTCAAACTCCAGTTCACATTTCGCGCGAGCACTTCCGCATTCAAAAACGTTCTGCGTATAGTACCTTGCAGAACAGACTTGATAATACCAATATTGTCAGATTCTATAATCACCCTATTGAAATGTAGTAGTTGTGCCAAGCAACAAACTCGAAGTATAGCCAACAGTTCCACTTCATATAATGCAACCTATTTGTAAGAAGTTGCGTTGAAGAGTTTGTGTCGTCCTATAATAAAAGAATTTTCGAGAGAACTTTTTCTCTCTCAATCTTTTGGTGAAAAAATTCTCTCGTTAAAAAAAACTCCTTAATTTTTGTAGGTGCACAAATATAATTTTCTATAGCACTTAGCAGTGAATTAGAGAATTTTCTTTTTAGGAATGCATGTGTAGTAGCTACTTAGATGTTGGGCGTTCGTAGAAAGCTACATATATACTTGAATGTTGGAATTCTATTTTTTGGATGAAAAAAAGATTTCTATTTTTCAGCTTTTAAAATTAAATTATTGATATATTCAATTTTAGAACTTAGTTTCGTGCAAGAAATAGTGCAAATGCTAACTGTATTGAAAGAAAAGTCCGATGTGATTAGCTCTTGGTCTTCTATAGACGAATTCAAGAGTTCAAGACCTCTTATCACTAAGACGTTTGTGCTTATACATATTCCGTAATAGACGTCAGTCTTCATCTAAAATGTGCTTTTCTAGCTATGAAGAGATTAGAACATCCTCACTCCCAGTACAAACTGTAGGATCATCTCTAGCTGAAAATCCATGCAGCTTAACTATTGTGCAACTCGTCAGGTTACTTAACGTGTTATTTTGGCATCTTAGGGCAAGTGTAGTGGAGGAGCAATGAACAAAAAGCAATAGACAAACTCATGGTACGTGAAAGACTACAAACTAAAACCAACAATCAAGCATTACGGATGCATGGTAAACATCTTAAGCAGAGCGAGGTTCCTAAAAGGACGCATACCAGTTAATCCAAACCATGCCGATGGAGTGTGTAATGCTATCGTATGGAGGACATTGTTGGCAGCTTGTCGAGTGCATGGAGAGGTTGAACTAGGTGAGATAGTTAGAAAGTAGCTTCTAATTAAAATCGAATCAGACCATAGCAACGACTATGTCCTTCTTGCCGGTATGTATGGCGATGCGGAGCAATGGAGCAAAATGGTAACTGTTCGAAAGTCGATGAGGAATAGGAGAGTGCAGAAATTTGAACCTGGTGGTAGCTCCATGACTTGTTCTACTTTCTAGTTCCATTTTCTTTATATGCTAACACTTTTGAATGGTGTACATTTTCTTTGAACGGCGTGATATAATACTAACACAAGTACTTAGGAATGGTATCGTACAATAACCAAACGATGTCGTTTTAGGAAAAATAAATAAATATATTAAATAAATATATTAAGAATTGGCCCATACAGGTCTCGAACCTGTGACCTTCGCGTTATTAGCACGACGCTCTAACCAACTGAGCTAATGGACCTCTTCGTGGCTATCTAGAAAATTTGAATTGATTAAGGTTTTCAGTTATGTAATTTGGGATTCTTTGTGTATGATATTCAGCATGTTTGCTGTCTAGTTCTGTTTATTAATTTCTCAAAGTTGAATTTTGATGATAGGGGACCGCTAGCATTTTTTTTATGTTGTACATAAATATCTATGCGCATTTTGTTTATGCACGCAACCTTATTATATCACGCTTTACTTTGCAGGTCATGAATGAGTTATGTGACAGTAGCAGCGGCGGATGGATGCTTGAAAAATCACACTGAATGAGTTACCACCTCACGTCACGCACAAGAGCCTTCCATGCATATTTTATTTACTGTTTTATTGGGTTGGCATTGGTTAAAGATATTGAGATGGGACTCGATCCATCCAAGATCGAACTAAAGTGAATACCTCAATAAACACCAGAAACTGATACATGTTCTAATGGAGACGTTTCTGTGAAATACAAATTAGAGAAATGGAGATGGATTCTAGAGTGAAGTAATTGCTTGTTGCTCATAATGTGGTTGTGGATAAGAAATCTTGATGCCCATACCCAGTTGCTATAATATGGATGAATCTGATAATGGAGACAAGTAATAATTTCAGAAACAGGTTTGATAATAATGTTGTTTGGTTCTTTATTTGTCGAAAGATTCTGTGTTACTATTTGTTGGCTATGAAGACTCTGAAACTATTGGCCATGGCCTTTAACTTGCACTACAATAATTGATGATGAGCCGCCAGCTTCATCATTGTCATACAAAGTGTGCTCCAGTAGTTTTATTTTAATGCATAATATTATTCTCAACCGAAATGGATGTTTCCAACCTCCAAAGGGTCATCCAACTCTCTTGTGATGCTGAGGCCAGTTGATCATAATGCAGGGTTTGGTTCATTTGAGATCCACATCTTTGCCTATCTGCACAATTAAGACCCATCTATTTGCCTGTGTGCCTACTTAAAAGGGAAATTTATCAGAAAATATTCGTAAAATCTGACTTTTGACTTTAAACACCCGTTAAACATCGAATTACCGAGAAGAATTCGTAAAACTTAAAAGTTTGTAAAAAGACACTCATTGCTAAAATATTTTATTTAAAAAATTGATAAAAAAATTTAAAAATAAAAATTCTTTTTAAAATAAAAAATAAAAAATTAAGATAAACACATTTTTGTTAATTTTTGATAAAATCTAAAGCATTATTTGAAAAAAGTTAATAGAAATTAAACAAAATTAAAATAGAAAATTTATGGAATGAATAAAATTGTATTTAAAGTATAACTAAATGGGCTGTTTTTTCATGTTTGTTCTATGAAAATTTCGAGTTTTTTAGAGTTATTTTTATATATTTTTTAAGAATTTATTAGATAAAAGATTAAAAAATTGTTAGCAATGGGTGTCTTTATGAAATCTTAAGTCTTTACGGGTTCTTCTCATTAATTCGATGTTTTACAGGTGTTTAAAGATAAAAGTTGAATTTTAGAGATTTTTTCGATAAAATTCCCTATTTAAAAATACATATTTGCACGTGTACATTACGTGTGTGCATATGGGCAAAAATTCGCAAAAGAGCTGAACTCTCTTAATGCATGCTAGAGTAGCGTATGGATGCTCTGTATTTCTCTTTAGGACTGGTGATTTTGTATAATATTTTTCTTTTTGGATAATTTTTGATAATTAAGTTAACAATTTGATTAATGAGGATGGGAGATGTTGAAAGTTGGTTGATGTGAAGCCAAAGAGGAGCCACGGGCACGTGTGGCTCAGCCGTTTCATGCCAAACCAAAACTTCTTGAATTCTAATTAAAAATGATCGATCACTGGCTTTGATCTCTTCTTCCTCAAAAGTCTTCTCCGAATTGGAGTAAGAACTTCTTCTCCACGGAGGGTGGCCTTTCTTCTTCTGTCCCTAGGAGTTTCTTTCTGTAGTTATATATGTTCTCTTGTTTTCCTTTTGTTATGGTTTTTGTTTTTCTCCTTTGGGATTGAATAATTCCACAATAGATCCATGTCTTGTTCATAAATTTGCTTGGATCTATTGGCGAGGGTGTGTTATACCTAGATTTACTCTTCAATTTGACATGCATGTCATTTTGGGCTCTTCCATGGTGTTCAAGGTTTCTGCTATTCTTTGGCTTTTTTTGGTGTCTTGATCAAGTAGGCGCGACGGTTGAAGCAAGCACCGGTTTTATGTCTCGGAGTACACCTTGAAGGCCGTTTTCGGTTGAGAGATCTTTGATGGATGGAGGAGATCTAGAAGATATTTGGGCCTAAAATGTTCTATGGTTGAGTACGTTATATTAGAGTTCATCTATGTTGTGTTAGGTGCATGACATAGAGCTTCATGTTGAGAAAGAGGTCAATTAGATATTTTAGTCCATGATGGTTGAATAGTATATGTTCTCAATTTTACATCCACTTGTAGTGTATTGAGTCATGTATTCCCTTGACTTTTATTGCCATAAATCAATGAATCAAAAAAAAAAACTTCTTGAATTCTGCCTTCCATCCAATTTATCCATTTATTTATCTTCTTAATAAATCCATTATCCAAGTTTTGGAAAAATAATTCTAACCTTCTTCTTCTCTTTTTGGGTTTGATGTGTCTCCAAATTAGACAATTATGTAGATCAAAATAAAAAAATGAACAAAAATGTTTTATGTTTATCCAAATTACAAAAATATATCCTTATGGTTAATTTTCGGATAGGGTTAAGATACAGCAGGATAAAGTGTGTTATTATCTCCCATAGGTGAGTGTACCATAAATCATAATACCCTGGAATGTTTAGAATGGAGTATCGTTTATACAAGTTCAAACTACTCATTTTTATTAAACTGTATTGATTTGATCGGGTGTAATTAACTGTGATAGTGTATCGGTTGGGGTCGGGAGCGGTGATTTTCGTCGATTTCGTCGATTTCGGGCTTTACCAGCAGTTCCGTTCGGGTAAGTGGCATGAGTTCGGTCGACAGCCATCAGTGACTTCTGTGAAGGTGTCTCAGTTGGATTCAGTACGAGGTTTCGGTTGCAATCATCATTTTCTGGGTTAAAGATGCTTTTATTCTGGTCTCGGGTCCGGGTCCGACTCTTCCGAATTTCAAGTCCCAAGTGTTGATGCAGGAACCAAGCAACATGCTTGGGAAAATGAAACAACAACCTCAATCCACCTGCACAGCTTCATGGAAGAGCAAGTTAATGCACATTCATGGCTTCTCATCATCCAAAGAGCCATGCACATCAATCGGAAAGTCTTCACATTTAAACACATAATGCATTTCTATTCTTAGATTCATCCTTCATGTTATAAAAGGGAAGCAAACACATGTATTCAGTCAGTCAATTATTCAATCAAGTATTATCTCTTTTGTTCAGATTTTATATCTGTGTTTTGCATCACCTTCGGGTGTTTATTTATCGATCCTTCGAGCTTCGGCTAGAAGTAAAATCCATCCATTATCAAGCTTCCGCTACGTCAGTTGATCACTCAACTATGTCGCCACTTTTACACTCTTGGATGGGTTTCTGGAACTGGTGGAAGTATCACCATCAAGGTTCATGATGAGTCTGTTCCCAAGTCTAAGCAGTTGATTATCATGTCTCCCTCCGGTAAAAATTTGATATTTCCTGATTTTGGTTTCTGGGTTATTTTTATTTTATTTTAAGGTTTTGTTGATTTTTAAGGAGTTTTTGAATTTTGTGGAGTTTTAAGGTTTTGTGTTTATTAGGTGTGCAGAAGGAGCGGATGGAAGCTGAGGATATGTATGTGTTGGGGCCTGATGGGAAGTATTTGTTTATTCCGGATCCTAAGCCCTGGCCTCATAAGGCTCCCAAGTGTTCTGATTGCGCTCCCCTCTTTCTTAAGGTATGAATGGTTAATTGGTTTGTTTTATGATTTTGTTGTAGTTGTGGTACATTATTGCAACAATTTGGGATTGCTATTTTGATGGGATTGAATTTTTGTATTTGATGATAAGAAAACAGGTTATACCAGTCCCATTCGGAGCGAGACCAGACTGGGTGTTTTGGTTTTTGAAATAATTAATTTTATAAAGAAAAATGGTTCTAAATTTGGGTATCACTAAGTTGATTTTGCATTATATTTATATTTCTAGCTTTATCCGAGGTTGGATGCTTGTGATGGTTAATGTGGACTGGCATTTCCAGCTTTTGTCTTATATTACGGAAGCGTACATGGGATGATCCTTGTCTTGAAAGATGAAATATTGCAAAATATGTTTAACATTCTAGTGTGTATATTTTTGTGGGTAAATGGATGTAGAGTGGATCTAAATCATTGTATAACTCGTCATTGAGTAATGCAGGCTTATATGCGTAATGCTGGAGCAGTTATTCATAGTCATGGAATGGAATCATGCATTGTTACAATGATCAATCCGTTAGCCAAGGAGTTTCGAGTAAGTACTTGAATGTTCAATATATTATGAAAGTTTGCTCAGCGGTTCCTTCTTTGCTCTCGTTTTGATTTCCATCCACTTCCGGGTTATTAAAAATCGAATATTTCCATTGCCTCTCTATGTTTATGTATTTTTACTCTTACTGCTTCTGTCTATGTATGCAGATCACACATATGGAGATGATTAAGGGTATACAGGGACACGGTTATTACGATGAACTTGTGGTACCTATCATAGAGAATTCCGCCCATGAAAGAGACCTAACGAACGCCCTTGCCGAAGCTGTAAGTCCTCAATACTTGACTAGTAGTCACTACACCAAGCAGACATTCGCCTTGTTTTACATAATATAATTTTTTTAGCTTTATATGTACAACTGCAGATTGAAGCTTACCCAAAAGCAACTGCTGTGCTCGTTCGAAACCATGGTATATACATCTGGGGGGATTCGTGGATTAGTGCCAAAACCCAGGTATATATAGAATGAAAATGAATGCAATGTGTCAGTTCGTTTTGGTTCAGTTGCGGAGTTAGCTGGATATTTCGTTGTAATTTAAGGACATAAAAAGATGATGAACTCTACATGGTGGTGTTTATTCATCTCAGGCTGAGTGTTATCATTATCTGTTTGATGCGGCTATCAGACTTCATCAGTTAGGCTTGGATTGGTCTACTCCAGATCAATGTCCAATTCAGAAAGCGAATAGTTCAAATGCAATAATTGGCACTCAAAATAGTGAATCTCGGCGTACCCCTGTAAGTGTGCATGGCTTTGTCCTGCGAATAATCACAAATTGCTTCTGAAGTGCCCGAATGTCCACGCCTTTTAACAAAAGCATTTTTAACTTTACACCAAATTTTTGTCGCTTGTTTTACAGCGTTGTATTGTGCTTGATATTGAAGGGACCACAACGCCAATTACATTTGTTAGTGATACGCTTTTTCCATATGCTCGTGATAATGTTGAGAGGCATTTGTTAGCGACGTACGATACTGCAGAAACTCAAGGAGACATCGAGTTGTTGCGGTCGCAGGTGGTCATTCTTTTTTTTCCTTTTTATATTATGATTTATCACCATGCATTATGTGTATTGCAGTACGACAGTTTACTCGATATCCATTGTCGCGATATCTTTAGTTTGAAGGATTTGTACTTATCTGACATTTTGATACTCTCTTTGCAGATCGAGGATGATGTGGCACAAGGAATCACTGGTGCAATGCCAGTTCCTGCCACTGATTCCAGTAAAGAAGATGTGATAGCTGCCCTGGTCACAAATGTAGAATCCATGATCAAGGCGGATAGAAAAATCACTGCCTTGAAACAATTACAAGTATGCACACAAGACTTCTATAACTTAATAAGTCTCGGCCATGTACTTAATGTGCTTGATATGCGGTGGTTTGTCAGGGTCATATATGGCGAACTGGATTTGAAAAGACGGAACTAGCGGGAGTAGTTTACGAAGATGTGCCTAAAGCACTCGAAAAATGGCATGCTGCTGGAATAAAGGTAAATTGACATCCTGTTCCTCAGTCCTCACCTACAGCATACAAGAACTTTGTCATCTGCATAAATTCTTCACATCAATAATTCTAATCCGCACAGGTTTACATATACTCAAGCGGCAGCCGATTAGCACAGAGACTTCTGTTTGGTAACACATCTTACGGAGACTTACGAAAGTACCTTTCTGGATATTTCGATACCAAAATAGGGTGAGATTTTACATTCATCCACCATTTAGTTAAAGAAAATTTACCTGAGCTCTCGACCTTACTTTGCGTCTCCAATAATGTAATGCAGACATAAAAGGGTATCACAAAGTTACATTGAGATTTACGAGTCACGGGGAGTTAATAATCCGTCGGACGTTCTATTCCTGACCGATGTATATCAAGAAGCAGTTGCTGCAAAAGCAGCCGGTAACAACAAATCTGCCATATGATTCTCGCGTACCGTTATCATTCAACTTTAACCGATATAATGAAACTGAATGTAGGTCGTAAATAACTTTTTTCAGGTTTGGAAGCAGTCATTTCTATTCGGCCAGGAAACGCACCTCTTCCAGAAAATCACGAATTTCCGACCATCCATTCTTTCCTGGACACATCCAAGCTACCATAAGTCATCTCTCTGGCTAGAGGTGTCAAAAATACTCTTAGCCCTCTACCCGCCCTATACTTGCTCAAAAATACTCTTTCATATCCACTCATTTAATACCCTTACCCTTTAATGCCCTCACCCTTTAATACCCTCTTATAATAAGGGCGCTCATTACCCTCTTATTTGCCCTCTTATTACCCTTTTCTCAATTTGACCACCGTTGACCGACGGAGTTCCGGCCGTTGACCACCGATTACCGGCGTTGACCGGCGGAGGTCCGGCGTTGGCCGGCCGTTGACCGATTGGTCAAAATTTAAAAAGAGGTATTAAATGACGCCCTTACCCTTTTGATATCCGTCCACTAAATTCGTACCCTTTTGTACCTTCTACCCTCTTTTACTCTTTACACACATACCCTACCCGCCCATATCCTACCCTATCCGCCCATTTGACACCTCTATCTCTGTCCCTCACATCATAATTTGTACTGTCTAAAACGATTTTTCCAACTGTGAGATTATACTTTTGGTCTTTTGAATAATCTCATTTTCATCTGTGACTGAGATCCCATTCTATGAGACGCCGTTGTTTTCACAGTTTCAGTGTGTTCAATCCAGTGTTATAAAACCCGGACCGACTCGGTCGGTCGGACCGTGACCCGAACCCTTAATCGAGTCGATCCACATGTTGGAACCGACATGCAATCAATCCGGTCAAAACCCGTTTCAACCACCGGGTTTTGACTAACCCGGTGACCCGAATCGACCCGCGGGTCAATGTAAACTCTTTTTTTTAAAAAGAAAATATGAGAATAAAATTGAATGGTCTTATGAAATATTGTAAAAATAGCAAACGTTTTTGTGATGACTTGTATTCGAGCAAACGTTTTATGAATCTTTTTGTGTGTGATTAAAAAGAATCTCTTCCATTAATAAGTAATTAAAATATTTATTTCGCACTAATTTCTTTCTCA
>JAWWMW010084730.1:0-12400 GCA_035048345.1 Echeveria elegans
TGTCTCTTCAAACATATTTTTTTACAGTCAAAATGAGAAGAATACTCATTAAAAATGTCGAACAAGTTATTAAGGATTAATGTAAATATTGTGTTTCAATATTTGCCTCTTTTTAATTTAAAAATCATTTAATATTGTGATTTAATCTGGGACCGTATGATGAATCAAATGAATGGACATGATCTTTTTATACTTTTTATTTTAAACACCCCTTTTTATTTGATCCACCCCCATTTTCTAATGCATCACTAGTTTGTATTTTTTTGAACCCTTTCTTTTTCAAGATTGGTATTTTTCAACTCCTTTCTCATTTAAAAACTTTCCAAAATTTAGTTTTAAATTTTAAGTTTCATTTAGTAAGTGAAATTCTTTGAAGGACGTCTTAAGTATGTGGTTTGTTCAATCTTTGGACGAGGTAACAATAATCTTTTTGTAAGCAAAAAAGGAGGTTGGAAGCTAATTGAGCCGATATCTTCCATTAGTTATTGAAACTAAAAACAAGATAAAACATCCAAGATATAGATTTATAATAAAAGATTAGGAAATGGGTGTTTAACCAAATTTAAAATTACAAATGTACCCATTTCTCAACCATTAATCACAAATATGTCATTAAAACTAAAGATAACAGGCAAAGTCCGGCTCATTAAATAAAAATTAACTAAATTTCTAATTTATCCATATTTTCACCATTAATAAAAAAAATATGCCATTAAAATCAAAGATAACGGGTCCGGTCTAAAAATAACATTAAAATTAAAAAAATTAAAAAATTAAAAAGTTAAAAATTAAGCGGAAAATATTTAGCATTTTAGACGAATCAAATGGAGACACGAGAAAAATTCTCGTCGAGACGACGTGAGCGGAGCTAGTAGATTTATAAAATGGAAAAGGTTCGAGATGGGCGACTAAAAAATACTTATATGACGGGCGACATCGTTTTTATACACATTTACCCTTCATTATGTAAATTACATTCAAAATTTAACTTAAATTTAACTTAAAATTATTATTTCAAGTCATAAGATGTTCTTCCGTCTTACTTAAAAAAATTGTCTCCCTATAGGCTCTATATGTTTTCACGATCTTATATAAAGAATTACAACAATTGACCAAACATAGCCGTCAGTAAAGGATCTTAAGGAAAAATGCTATCAAAATTAATTGTATTAGGACATTGTCAAAATTAAAATTTTAAAATGAAAATGACATCTTTAACAACCTTGGTCCAGACTGCAAATTTTTTGGCTACACATATCTGAAATGGGTTAACAAGTGTTTTTGTATCCTTGATTGATTCTTGGCAAATAAGGTACTCCCTCCCTCCTATATTATGGTTTTTCTTACCTTTTTAGGCGTCTCAAAATATAGTTTTTATTTTCTTAAATGAAATACTTTTTACCCTCACAAACACATTCTCTCTTCAATCCACTTATTTTTCACTTATTCTCTTTTATATTTTTATCTCACATAACTTTTTTTTTAAAATTTGTATCCAAGTACTATAAATTGAAACGGTGGGAGTGTTTAATTTAAGAAATTTAAGAGGATTTTGGGAAATTATAATGCATTGTCAAGATCGTTTGACAAAGGTTGTCTAATTATGGATGGGTGTTGCCTTCCAACCTGAATCTACCATAATAATAGAATATCATCCTCAATACACAATTAAAATTAAAATTATGCATTTTCGTCGCTAAATGAATTAGAAATAAGACAAAATAGGAATTAGGCTAAAACAAAAAATACTCATTTAAAATTTAAAAATTCCAAATTCCAAATTCATATTAAATTAAAATTAAAAAATTAATCCATTTAAGATTAAAAATTCCAAATTTATATATACAAATTAAAAATTATTTGGAATACATTATAAAATTTGAAGAGAATCGAATTGACACACGTGAAAAAATTTCTAGTCTGTCATAAAATGACACTCCCTGCCACTCCTCTCATTTCCCCTCCTCTCCTTTCTCTTTTCTCCCCTACTCAAGAATAATGCCCTCTTCACCTCACTAACTAACCCTTTTTCTACTATCATCTTTCATGTGATTACACTTCTCTTCTTATCACAAAAAAAAGAACACAACACACATCTAGAAGCCACCTCAAACCTAATTGGGCATCTGAAAATCCCTTCTTTTCATCTAAAGATGCAAACTTGATCTACCCCCGTTCCATTTTCACCATTTCCAAATGTGGGTTGCCTCAATTTCCTTTTCTTAGAGTAGATCTACTGAGTTCCTAACTTGAAGTCTTCATTTTGTTCTCAGGTTTGTACTTTACATGCTTAGCTTGATTTTGCTGTCGTGATGATTTTGGTTGAGTGAGTTCTGTTGATCTTTAAAATTTTAGACCTGGCTTCATGTTTTCAATGTGTTTCTTGTTTGGTACTTTGGTTGGATTTGCCTGGATTTTGAATGCTATTGAATTTTGTATTTTGATAGTAAATAGTTTTGCGGTTGTTTTTCTTTATTCAATTTATTTGTAAGTTGATATGATAGCACACAATGTTTAAGCTCTCTATGCATCTGGTGGTGTTCGTGTGGTATTGAGTTTCATTTTGTGATTTTTAGTTGGAAAAAAGACTAAGGGGATCATATGTTTGTAGGTGTGTATACTTTGTTAGAGTATTTGCAATGCTGAAGAATATTTTGAGCAAGCTTCCTCAAAAGTTGATCAAGTCTGTCGGCGGTGCTGATAGTCCCCCAAGTGATTTAAAAAGCAGTGGTAATGATGAGATCAAGTGTACGATCAGTGGCAAAACTTCGTTGAGTGGTTTAAATGTTCTCAAGAGGATGTCGGCTGCTATTTTTCCTTCCAGCATAGCAGCTGGAATGGAGGTAGTGGATCCTAGTCTATCGTTTAGTGATGTGCCGAATTCAGTAAAGCAGAATCTTTTCATCAGTAAGTTAAACCTTTGCAGTATCATACCTGAAGAGTTGGTGGATGGTGTAGAAGTTACCAAGTATGATCTTAAGCATCGAGCATTGATTGAGCTTGTGGAACACATGTCCTCTGGATCTGCTAAGTTTAACGAATCGGCTATCGCTGGTATTTGTAAAATGTGTGCTGTGAACCTCTTCAGAGTCTTCCCACCTAAGAGCCGTTGTTGCAGTAGCGGAAATGAAATCGAAGATGATCAACCGGTTTTCGATCCTTTGTGGTCAGATTTGGAAATTATTTATGAGTTGCTTCTGCGTTTTGTCAGTTACAGTTCACTCAATGTAAAATTAGCGAAGAAGTATGTTGACTGCTCGTTCATCCTGAGACTCCTTGATCTATTCGATTCAGAAGATCCAAGAGAGCGTGACTGCTTGAAAACCATCCTGCATAGGATTTACGCAAAGTTCATGGTACACCGACCTTTTATCAGAATGGCTGTTGGTAACGTAATCTACTGTTTTGTTTATGAAACCGAACGGCATAGCGGAATAGCTGAACTGTTGGAAATATTTGGATGTGTGATAAGTGGCTTTAGCTCCCCTTTGAGTGCCGAGCACATAACATTTCTCTCCAGAGCCTTGTTGCCGTTGCATAAACCAAAGTCATTAGGCACATACCATCAAGAGTTGACTTACTGTGTTGTACAGTTTATAGACAAGGACCAAAGGTTAGCAAGTACTGTAATAGACGGTTTGTTGAAGTACTGGCCAGTTACTAGTAGCCAAAAACAGTTGATATTTTTGAGCGAGATTGAAGAGGTTTTGGAAACATGTAACATGGTGGAGTTTCAAAAAGTCATGGTCCCTCTGTTTGGGCGCATATCAAGTTGCGTCAACAGCTCTCATTACCAGGTAACTTCCGGTAAAACAAACATTTACATTCGACCTGCTACCACTATATACTTTTTGTACTTACAACTTGCCCATTTGATCGTTTCAGGTGGCAGAAAGATCGCTGTTACTGCTGAACAACGAGCGTTACCTCAGTCTGATAATGCATAATCGAGATGCCATTCTGCCCATAGTACTCCCAGCACTTGAGAAAAACACCAACAATCACTGGAACAGGACAGTGCTCAACTTGACAATTAACATTAAGAAGATGTTCACGGAATTAGATAAGAAGCCATTTGTTTTTAAGTACCCAGAAGATAATCTAAATGCTGAGAACCATAAATCTCTCCCAGAGCATCTGGAACAGGCGGGGGACGCCCATCCTGGAGCTCAGAACTTCCCAGCTCTTGTTGAGCCCACATCGTGCTAGGACATCAGGTGTTCATGCCATGACTTTATGCAGCACAGAGCTTTGTTTTTGCCGTGATATTTTTCTTTAGATGGCATGCTTATGCGATTATATTAGAGAAGTCAGCGCTTAAGTATTATTATTGATATAAAATGGCTGCAAATCTTATATAGATGTAGGGCTACTACACTTTTAGCTTTTCTACCTTGTGAGAAACATTGTGACTTAAGAGGTCAATGTGGTGCATGTTCTCTCATGTACATCAATGGCCACAGCCTCTTCGTATAAATTAGGATTCTGTTTTTAATACATAACCAAGTACATATTCTAACGGTTCAGTCTAAGTGACAGGCAAAAAACACATTTTCCTTAGCAAGATACTCGAACCAAAAAAGCACAAGAGTATGAAAATTGCTACAAAACCTGTGATAATATTTCTAGATTTTTTACACACAAACTCAGGATCCCAGAGTTCTCTGCATAAGTAGTAAACACGCTTGAGAAGAAAGACTAGAATGTTCTTGTTCACAACTAATTGCACCTGTGATTACTTGAACACGAGTGAGGATCTGCTGGAGGGCGTTTAAATAGCCGTGGAGACATATCTGGCCCTTTGGACGGCGGGGAGTATCCAAATCCATAGCATACAACAATTGGTGGATGGAGCTTTTAGAGGGAAGATAGTTGGAGGAATAGCATCATTTCCAGATTTTGATGCATTTATCTTGACTTGCAGAAGCTACTATGCCGCCACTGGTTTTTGATCCAGCCAAGGATGAGATAACGTCAGCATGAGCTGAAAGGGTCATCATCTTGTTTTCCGACATGTTCCACAGTTCCAGAGACTAAATTGCAGGAAGTTACAGATGCATCAGACATGAAATAACAATGCAAAATACGAGGCATACATTAAGTGCATATATTGGTGTATTGTACTCTACAACCAAAGTTTATGCAACTACCTTGTAGCATCCGATAATCAACAGAGATGAGCATGTTGGGTGAAAAATGCATGTACGGAATTCGCTGCCACTGCAATTCAATTCATGAACGCAGTCCCCTTTGCCAGAACTGAAGGACCAGACTTTCACCAATTCCTCACTCACGGATGCTAGAAACTCACCGTATGGATCCCAGCATAAGGACGTGATGCGGTTTTTATGACCCTGTTATTTTTATATACAAAATAAGTCGAACAAAGAGGACATGCAGAACAAGTTTCTCTTCTATCCGGGGTATCAACTTATAGCAATCGAATCAAAAAACGATCTATAAGAGTGAAGAGACGAACCTGTAGTTTCAACCTACAAACTTGTGTTTCCACGTCAAAAATGGAAATGACATTATCAGCTGCCCCGGCTAAAAGCCTCCCATGACGAGGCTGAAACCGTATACGCGTCACACCAGCCTGCCCAAATCAAAATAATTAGTATTTAATGAGGGAGATACATCCTTAAACACATATTAAACGACTAGGAAAAAGTACCATAAAAAATCTACAGCAACTCCCGTTAGTTATACTCCAATATCTTATCTCTCCATTGGCATCAGCTGAACATATGATGTCATCTTTGCTAGGGTGAAAATCTAATGATGTCACTTTAGCCGAATGTCCATTGAACGTTCGAAGTGAGTATCCAGGCTACAGTTCAGAGCAATGATTTATATTAGACACGTAAAAATGAGACAGTAACTAATAAAAATAAAAATAAAACTGAGAATAGAGGATGCGAATCATAAATACATCTCCAATTTAAACGTGTTGCAATATATCAAAAAATCGGAGCTTAACATAGTAAATCAAGATAGAATGAATTGACTAGCAATCTATCTTCAATTCAGAAATTCCACTTGATTAATATTTATGATAACAAATGTATCTGGTTAAGGCTAGTTCCCTCTAAAGTAGGCAGCTGAAAATACATAAGGCGGACGTTTAACACACTGCTTACACTGTCAGCATCCCACACTCGGACAGATCCATCACCAGAAGATGAAGCAAGTCTAGGCATGCTTGGACTAAAGCGGACATCAGTGATCACACTGGCATGCTCTTCGAAAGTAGACTTGACAGTAAATGTGTCCGCACACCACAACACCACCTAGAAGAAGAAGAAGAAGAAGAGAAAGACAACAACAAATATCAAGTTATAACTTTTACAACCTCTCCCAGCACAATTTTCTGTTACGCTTTAATTTTCCTAAACAAACCTTTTTATCACATCCACCGGTGGCAAGAAGCTTTCCGTCTGACGAAAAGTGGCAACACTCGACTACTGTATTTGCAGAAAGAGATCGAAGTTCTGCAAATGTTGAACCTAGTGCAGCACCCAATGCTATATAAAGGTCAAGGGTCACGAATAACAAACATGGACCAAGATATTGGCATTTAAACAAATTCACAGTTGAGAGAACTTCATTAACCTTTGGCATCCACACGGCCAGCTGCCTCTCTAGGGTCCCCATTATCAGGTGATATAATATCATCCAAAGCTTCATCATTTATAAAATCATCGATCTCAGCCTGAAATGATGTAGCAAATTAAATACCTTGCAGGACAATGTCAAAACAGTAAACGTAGAACAGAACTACACGCAAGCAGTCAACCGGAAGTTTCTATATAACACAAGAATGATGAGGAAACGTACTAGTTGATTAGGCGCAGCTGATAGATTGCTCATGCGATCAGAGCTAAACATTGACATAGACTTTGAAGAGGCCCCATTAGTAGGTACGGCTAGGTTCGGGATGGATAATCCATCTGCGGGAGTATGTGTTGAAGGAGTTGAGGGTGCTGAACTAGGCGATGGTTCAGCATTATTTGCAGCTCCAGAGCTATTAGCAGGGACGGAAGATGATCCAGGATGTTTCCTCTTCGGTCCAGTCTGGAACTTTGATGCCTTGTGCATGAAATGACACAGTTAGATACTACTTTAAACAGTGAAACATCATGGGTTGCGTGATGGGAATCGGCAGACTCGATGACTACAGGTGATGAGCATATATAACCTGCAATTTACAATAACGAGTAAATGCAGCCATGGTGCTGGTGCATTTGGGTAATCAGTGAAGTTGGATTTTTTTCGCAGTTCATGTATGAGATAATGAGCTCTGACTTCTTAGAGGAAAACAAGCATTTCAGAAGTTACCAATTTAACAACAGGGAGACTGTTCTTTTAGGCTTCGTTGTCAAAGTAAAATCTAGATGCTCGATATCTAATCCCTCAGAAAGGCATCTAAACTGCCAGGTAATTTTAAACTAGAGGGGCATACTTATTGCAGTTGTAACTTATAAGGTGAAAAAGAACCTTCTGAAAGTGTAAATTCATTTCTAATATTATAGTTGGTGAAAAACCTGATCGTTTCCACGGGATGTATTTGACATGCTTCCATCAGGCATGATACCACCACTAATTTTATCATGTTGTTGACTACTTCGGTTTGAATTCTGAGATTGACTAGAGAGTTGATGCTGCAGGTACTGTTGAGGCAGTTGACTATTTCCTTGCATTTGTTGCTGCTGCAACTGAAGATTTTTGGAGGCATGTACAGTTATGCCACAATATAGATACAATATTTCCAACTTCGAAAAGGTGGTAAGAAAAATAATTTACCTTCATTAGCATGTCATCTCCGCGAGACATACCAGGCGAACCAACATGCAACGGGGATCCAACGTTTGAAACAGCATCACCAACAGGATTCCCATCTCTCCCAAAGCTCTGTCGCTGGTTACTAAGAAGCATTCTAATTTTCCTGTTTTCAAAATCATTGGAGGAAGGAGAACTCATATTCTGGGCCTGGAGCAAAAATTGTTGTTGCAGCTGAAGCTGATTATATGATTGCGGATTTTGAATCAAAGATTTCGGCTGAAGCAGACCACCAGGGCGTAGCTGATCCAATCCCTATAAAAAAGGTACCGTTTGGATCAGCAATTTCAATATCCAAAAACATAATTTAATGTGTCAATAACATATCCTGTGAACTGTGATATCTCAAGCATGCGGGAAAAACCAACTAGCTTCTGCAAAACTTCAGGGTACATGCTTCACAGAAGGCGTATTGGTGTCCATGTTGACTCAGTGGCGACTTCGCCAATTGTTAGATTACTATAGATATACTAAACTTCAAATATCAAAGAAAAAAAAGTAACTTGAACGTTTTGAACAAAGATAATGTGAACTACTCCATAGACGAGCTTAATCAAATAGAAATAATAGTTTTAGTTTGTCCTATAACCTACCGTCAGTGGCCACCCTTTCAGTGTCATGTTGCTTCCTCCTTGATTAGGTCCTGCAAAAAATGCACAGTGAATGATAAACAAGTCATTATACTAATCGCTATGATATTACAAGAAACAAAAGTTTATAACTTAAAGGAGCAATCAGGCTTCGAAAATATAGTCTAGGTCAAAAGATTTCGATGTCATGTTTGTTCTTAATGACTATTGAGTATCTTAAGCTGCTAAACCTGGTAATCCGATTTTTATATATTAACTTCATCTCGATGTTGGATCCAAATCTTTTCGAGGATTTAAACTTTTTGGAAATTCAAGGAAATAATGGTCTATGTACAAAACTTCTAACAAATCATCTATCCATCTTCTTATAAAACAGTAAAATGTGATGTAAATGTTAAGACGTCAAAAATAAATTTCAGAATGTAACTCTAGAAGCGCTGAAAAATCAGCAGCTAGTAGTACCGTTGACTCCCATAGAGGGTACTTCCTGACTGGCACCAAAAGAACGAGGATTCATCATTGTGCTAAGTTCAGGCTTGATGTCCTGCACATGCACCACATGAGACAAGAACTAGCATCTCTTTGATGAGCAACACGGTAACATGAATATAAACAAAAGGATGCAACACTAACTTGATTTGGCATTGGAATCTGCTGACTTCGATTTTGAACTTGAGAATGGTTTCCTGAAATACCTCCAGGTACCCCAACCAACGTTTGGCTGGACGCAATATATTTCAGATTTGTATAAGACAAATCCAGTGAATATGGCCTAACGCTAGTATTGAAAATGAATGTGAATCATGATATTATTGTGAATGTGATAGAATTCATTGAGTACCCTTGAGGCGGACCACCAAGACCAGCTGATTTTAGCATGGAGATATTATTTGGATCCAGAAGCTGGCTGGTGTTTTCGCCAAATCTCTGCTGGATAAAAATGGGTGTTATGCAACACATTAGCATGATAATGAAAGTGAATTATATATATTGAAAAAAGGATTTAGTAAGAGCACCTTCAAGGCTGCTTCATCCGAGGTATCCCTCTGATGTGGAAGTTTTATAGTATCCTCATACATCTTAGCAGCCATAGCATTCGCGGTTCCAGCGTTGTGCTTGTGCATCATAAGAGAACCATTACCCACAAGACCGCTTGAATTTCCATTGGGAATCTGAGGCCCATCTCGACGATGCTGCTGTTGCCCCTGAGCTTGCCTTTGCATTAAGAGTTGCTGCATTTGAAGTTGTTGTGGCTGCTGCTGAGATTTCTGTTGATGCTGTTGCTGTTCCCTAGCCTTAAGCATTTGAGTCTGCCATCCAGGTAAACACAGAATTTTGTAACGCATGCATATTTGTTTCCGCTTTAAGTTATTAGCATCATAATGAATGTCGTTGAGAACCTTGTGAACTCAGAATATTAAAATTAAACTTCTCAAGGTTCTAACTTGTAAAAACATTAGGCGTTAGTCTGTCAAAAATAGCCCCTGTGGGATTGATTGGAGATTGAGCCGCGTTCCATTTTTGTACCAAATAGCTGTATTTGATGACGAATAATTATAAAGTTTTTGTTCATTTATATAATATATGTTAAAATGCACACAATTATAACCTGATATGGCATAATTCAAAAATTATTCTTTTTAGCTTCTTTTTATATTAAAAAAAAATCAGCTGCTTAGGGGGATCTAGGCCCCCAATTTAGTAAGCATAATCGGTTGACCGGTTTCTTGAAAGTCTGACTGTATTATGGGCTAGGTGGCAAATTTATCAAACACTGAAACAACTCAAGTTCCAACATACCAAATTTGACGAAGTATCTTTTACAAAAAAAGTGCTTTTTATGACACATGCAACTGAAAATTCCATAAATAAGAGTATTGATAGACACATATCAACAAATATAAATACACCTCAATATAAGATGCAGCTGCCTCTGAATGCTTCTCGTTAGACCGAGCGATGAATATGTCCCAGAACACAGACCACCATTCAAACAGAAAGCCACCAGGCGCATCAATAGCTGAAAATCAAGAAACAAAACATACGTAAACAAAGGATCCGTGAGAATTCTCAGAATAATCATGAACAACAATATGTGCTGTCAGACCCATACCCACAGGATCAGTTGAAACCTCCCCTTCTTGTTGGAAGGCCTTAGCTGAATTTTGAAATTTCCTCTTCATTAGATAGTCATAGATATATACATCCAACCTGACATTCATACACGTTATGGATTACGAAAATAAATTTTCAAGGTCACAAAGACAGTCAACAAATCCCAAGGAAGATACAATTCTCATACAGATCTCGAAAGAAAGGGAAAAAAAAAAACCTAAAATCAGTAAAAACGCATAATTTGAATCTTAATTTAACAAACCCTCAATCAGATCAGCAAAAATGAAGCCAGAGATTCAGAAATTCAACCACTCCAACTTCAATTGATTATAACAAATCAAAAGCTATAAAAACCAAAAATTGGATAATCACATCTTATCAGCCTCCCATTTAGTCTGCTGATTCTGCTGCTGTAGTTGCTGTTGTTGCTGTTGTTGTGGTTGCTGTTGCTGTTGCTGCTGCGGCTGCTGCTGCTGCTGCTGCTGCGACATAGCTTGATTCGGATCTTCGGAAAGGGAATCTTGGTGAGGGAGATTGAATTAATGAAACGAGAGAATCTCGAAACTGCGGGGGAGCTGAGGGGTTTGTTGTTTATGTCTTTCTGTTGTCTTTATAAATTCTTCATCGCGTTTTGCTGATGATGAGATTGAGATGAAAATGAAATTATGAAAGTCGTGCCGTCCCTTGCACGCGCTTGTAATCTGTTCTTATAAAAGAATAGGAAACGTCCGTAAAACCAAATAAGAAAATTACATTGATACCCTTCATTAAACAAATAAAATGACTAAACTATCCATTACCCATTAACATTCCTAAACCCAAACTTCAAATACCATAAAATAATACGAAAAAAATAAAAAAATAAAAACTAAACATTAAAAATAAAAAAGTAATCAAGTGGAGATACAGAAAAAATATAAGCAAAAATAAAACGTAAATTTTTTAAAAAATGAACATTAAAATAAAAAATTATGCGGAAAATATTTAGCACTTAGGGAGAATCGGATGAAAATACGGAAAAAATTTCCGTCGGGACGACGGAAGCATAGCTAGAAATTCAGACTCTACTTATAGATCTTGAAAAATAAAAAATGTTGATATAACTTTTATAAAATAATTTTTTATCAATTATGAACCAAAATATTAATACAAAAAATAAGAGAGATGTTAAATTAATGAATCTGCCACATGTCTTCCATGGACACATGGATGAATCTGATTAACTGATTTTTAATGGGATCCACAAAATTTGCCTATAGAGGTTGAATAAATATAGAAATTGAGTTTCAATATTTGCCTAACTAAATTATGGGCTGGTGCGGCTCAAATATGGTCCAAATGTTGCCAGCTGCGATTGGCCTCGGTTAAAATGGGAATGGTGGTAACAGAAAGTAAAAGTGAAAAGCTCGCTATGTTGACTACGTGAACCTTGGACTACGCACACTTCCTAACAGAGGCTTGAAATTGGGAAGAATGTAGTGATTGACCCTCGCTTGGTACTAGCAAGATGAAAACAGAAATTGGTTTTTGTACTGTACGGATTAATGCAAACCTCAGGAAATAGCAAGTTTAATAATTGTATTTTGGCTTTGTTCCGCTGGATAGTATATTATCTATCCGATGGGAGTGCGACTGAACGAGGGATTATTAATTGACATTCCTTTATTCAAGGCAAAGACAAATAAGAAAAATTGAATTAGATATGGGCAGGGCTGCGCGAACGCAAGCCCCCACGGCAACAAATTATGACTTAGACTCTACCACTTGGACAGATCTTAGACTCACACCCCTCCAGAGTGCAATGGAGGTTGTGAACCTAGGCTATGAGCCTTCATGATCACTCATTAGCCCCGTCC
>JAWWMW010084740.1:0-12400 GCA_035048345.1 Echeveria elegans
GTGATTCTTGGGGACAAGAATCGTGCCGCAGAGGGGAGCAATGATAGACCAAGAAGGACGAGTAGACCGTTTAAGCCAAACCCGAAATACATGGAGTGATGTTCGAGCAGTTGCGGTTGGTTTGTAGCAGTTTAAATGCAGTTTCCTGTGTTTTTTAGTTAAGGATGGAAAAAGAATAGAGGAGGAGAACAATAAAATATTTCACTTTCCTTTATTGTGTATTGCGATCCTAACACTTGGTCTCATCTTAGAATTTTCATTTTTTCTCCTCATGTGAAGGTAATAGGAGTGCTAATATTAATGATGATGGTGAATCAAATAAAAGGTGGGTTCAAATTGAATCAATTATTTCAATGCATAACTTTGTTTTCATATTATTTGAATGTTCAAATACCTGCATAAGAATGTCTTTAGGATTACCCAACTCAGACCATGTCGCCTTGTCTCTTCTTTGCAGTATGGATATTTGCATACCCAAAGTACATAGTGTCCTGTCTCACATCCCCCTTCTTCAAAGCTCAGAAGAAAAATCTGACCCCGTATGTGGAGTAGCTCAGGTAGGTGTCCCTTCCAAGCATACCACTCCTTTAATTTAGTCTGTAATTTCGAATAATTTGCATGAAAAAAATAAATTTTTTTAATTGGATGTTGAATTTGAGATAAAATTCATTTATAGATTTACAATAAGCATGGGTTAGAGTGGGCAGATCGTTTATCATTCCTCGTATTCAAGTATAATCATTAAATCAAAGTATGCTAACTTTCTCTGTTATGTGTATGGACGTCAGATGATGTGCAGAACAACTCAAAGAAAAATAGTAATGTAAGCCGGTGATTACTTGTGAATCAGAAAGTTATTTTATGTCTCATATCATTCAACTGTTAAATTAGCAAAATTTTGTACACTCAGGTCCTATCTGTAGAAAAACTTTTGAAGAAAATGAAGCAGAAGTTCACTAAAGCTTGGATATCATTCCTTAGGCTACCTCTTCCTCTTGATGCGTACAAAGAGGTAATATTATTAGTTATAGCTTATTCTATTTTCTGTTCAATGTATGATGAATTATATCATTCTAATCTCCATAAACATTTTTACTATTAAGTCAGATAGTGTATTCAGAAGTGAAGTGATTTAGGTAAAATGTTTTCCTGCTTTTCACCTAAACCGTCTGAAGGTGACTTTCATCAGTGTAGTTGAAGTCTAAATTTTTACATGGGATCGTGTGATTGAAATTGAATTCAGTTATTCATGATTAGCATATAACAGGCAAACAATTATACGGGAAGGGTTGCAAGCCTAACTCAAGCTGCTCCATCTGATATCAAGTTAGTCTTGTTTTAGCGACATCCAATTTTCAACTAATTGGTTCAACTACTGCCTCCTCTTTTCATGTTCTTGTCAATCTTCATCAAGCGGTCATTCCCTATTTGTCAAAGCCCGCAATACTATGGTGACTATCGAAATTTGGCTAACCTTTTTTGTTTATGTTTTCTTTGCCATATAATGACGTTTCTGTTGTTTTATTGCAGTGACTTCCTAACTAGATCATATGACATCGGTGGTGTGATCAGTGTCATGGCGCTTAGCAGTTTGTTCATCCTCATGACGCAACATGGATTAGAGTATCCAAACTTCTATGAGAAACTCTATGCACTTTTGGTTCCTTCTGTATTTATTGCAAAGCACAGGGCCAGGTTTTTTGAGGTATTTTAAACGTTATGATTTTCAATCCAACATGTTTTTCAGAAAGCAAAAAAGAAGATGATTTCTCTGCATTATTTGTTTCTGTAAAATAGTTCAATTTTGATCTAACTTGTTTTCATCTCTCACAGCTTCTTGATTTATGTCTAAAGTCGCCGCTCCTTCCTGCCTATTTAGCAGCATCCTTTGCCAAGAAGTTGAGCAGACTGGCACTTTCTGTTCCTCCTTCTGGAGCATTACTCAGTATCGCGTTGATCCACAATCTTCTGAGGCGGCATCCTTCTATCAGCTGCTTGGTGCATCGGGTAAGTCTCCACTTGTTCGTGACCCTACATTTTTATGTCCGTTTACTTTCTGCGTTACATGTTTCCTACAATTTTTTGAACACAGTTTGAATTTGAGAGCTTATTCTCAAATGTGGAATACCTTTCCTCTATGTTGATAATTAAAGCATTCTTATTCTAGTTTTGATCGGTTCCTCCATGCTTGTGTGTGCTTATGGTTCTTCAGGTAGACGTTGATGAATCCACGGAAGATATATCAGTTGCAGAGCAGTTGAGTAACAATGCTCAAAATTCTAGTACAATTAAAAGGACTGATAAAAGATCATTTTAACAATGAGACACTTGACCCTTCAAAAACTACTAATGCTATGAGTAAGCATTGCTCCTCCAAGTTTTCTGATATTATCTTTTTACAACTCGCACATCTAGCTTCAAAAGGTGCTTATATAAACATTAATCTGAATTCTTGAAATCTTTTACTTGACATGAACAGGGAGTTCACTTTGGGAAATTGATACACTTCGTCACCATTACTGTCCTCCTGTTTCAAGATATACGCTTGCTATCCTCACATCACATCCATGTACATACAAAAATAGGATTGCACTTCTGTTTAGTTATAGTCTCACTCCTGACTCTCTATCGTCTTAAACATTCAGATTTGTTCTGTCCTTAGAGAATGATTTGACAGTAAGAGCAAAAACCACGGAGATTGCGGTAAAGGATTTTAGTTCTGGCTCACATGCAACAGTATTTGGAGAAGAGGTAAATAGTGTTGTTATCAGTTTCCAATATAATATTTTCACAGTCAACAGTTTGTAGATGCCGTTTTCCTACATAATTTTGCTTTGCCTCGCTGATAGAATCCTCTATTTTGCTTTTTTCATTTTAAAGATATCAGTTTTAGTAATTTTGCAGACGAGGAAAAGAGTAATACAAGTACCCACGGCCTTCTACAAAACGATACCTTCCTTGTTCGCCGAATCTGACTTCCCTGGCTGGACATTCAATGGTGATAATAGCAGTCAGAAGAATGATGAAAGTGAACCTGCCAAACGACAGAAAACCGAGAGCTCCTAAACATTTTGAAGTCCACAACTATTAATTTGTTTAGTTGTAATCCACAGCGACTTGCACTGTTATAAGAATTATGGGTCTCCGCAATTTTTTGTGACAAGAGTCATATGCATAATTAGAATCTGTAGAGCACCAACTTCATTATAATATTACAGCGGATACAAGTAATAGATTACTTAGGTACATGACCAGCGTTGCATGCAGTAACACACTTGAAGTGCAGGCCACATACCAACTTCAACTTTTATTATTCATACATGAATTAAAGCAGCTAGCACGACTCTAGCTTCAGTTTCCTCCTCCGTAGCCTCTTCCTCCACCTTGCCCATACCCACTTCCTCCACCTTCCCCGCGCCCTGACCCACTGCCACCACCTTCACCGTAACCTCCCCCTCCCCCTCCGCCATACCCACCCCCTCCTCTCTGCCTGGTTCCAGACCCTGCATGGGATCCAGCATACGACCCAGCTTCAGAACCTGCATCTCCTCCTCCTCCGCCACCAGAAGATGTGCTGGAAGAAGATGAGCTAGAGGATGAACTTGACCCGGATGCTGATCCAGCACCAGCTCCTGCTCCAGAGCCACTTCCACCACCAAGTCCCAACCCTAAACCAAGTCCAATCCCTAGACCACCAAGGTCCAACCCCAAATCCTTCCTTTCAATAATTCTACACATGCACTTGTCTGATCCTGCAAGCAGCACCAGAACTAACAAAAGTGCAATGCCCCTGGTAAAAGCCATTGAAGCTATCGAATCTGGTGACTGGTGAGTGCAACTCTTGTCTCTCTGATTTGAACTTCCAATATGAGGGGGTATTTATAGCAGTTAACACCCCTACTTTGCTAAACAAAAATGTCAAAAATATATATTTTAAATCCTATGTTGTGTGAAATCGAAGTTATCATCATTAGTGCGCTTGATATCATTCCTAAGTGGAATCAACATGTCAATGTGGAGACGCGTCAATAGACTTTGCAAGTGCAGGTTTGTGGCCTGAAAATGAGATATGCCAGCTCAAAAGAAATGTCTGACACTTTTGGTTATGCATGATCCATTTATATCATCATTATTGCTAACAAGCCTATCTGTCTAATTAAACTCTCCACTAACTTAATATAAGCGACTTTGAATTATCCCATATTTAGATTGATGGATATATATATCTTGAAGATGATGATATAGAGATCACGACTCATTGCAAAATAGAGTGTGCAGGTGCATGAGAGCAAAGGTGATGGTGATGATGATGAAAGGTGGCATGTATGCAAATGCCATTTCGACAGAATGGTTTGGCTGGAGTTGCTAGTAGTGATCATAAAGCTTTTTGGAGGTTTTTAGTGCGTGAAGCGTGATGATATTCAGTGCAATATGAACTTACGGTGTTTTATATTGACCATTTGTGTCGATCAACTCACGTTTCCTAATGCTTATCAACCCTAACGTCCCGCCGTTTGATAATGGAAAGTTTTTACGATGGAATTTTTTTTTAGAGGAAAATGAATTTTTGTGTTTGCTTACTTTAGGAAAAATGATAATTTAAGCTTGAGTGTCGAGTTAAATCGATCCAAATTAAGTCGAGTTAAGTGAACTTGATTAACTATTTTACATGTCATGAACAATTTAAATCTATTCTTGACGACATGAAAATAATTTATTGTATTCTTCAAATTTTATTGCGCGACATAAGTCGTTTATGAGTTTATTTCAGACATTTTAAATGGTGGGCATGATTTATATTTGTTGCGCTTATTTTAACAAATAGATTTTTATTGATTTTTAACGTGTTTAAAGTGTAGTCGATTCAATCTTTAAAATGATGGACAATTTCTTGAAAATTTCAACAATGTTGTTTTATGTAAATTTTCAACAAGCGTTTTTATGCAATATTTTGTTACACATGTGGTGAATGAAAAAATGTGAGGTTAAAAATGTGATTTTATACGATTTTTTGTTTTACAGGCGATTAAGTATACTTGTGATTTTGTGTAAATAACCCACTTATAAAATATTAATGTATGAAATTTGGAGAGAACGATCACATAAATTGATGATCAAATCACTAACGATAGAATCCCAACTGCCAAGGAATGAATACACATTTAGGTATCACTACTACAAATGAGTAATGGTTGAATGAAGGAGAGAAATATTTTCGGAATGGAGTTTGGTGGTGCAGTGAAAAGTATTTCACAGTCATTCAAAACCATGTCGTCTTTTTGCAAATTGCTTAGGCATGCTACTTAGTTTAATACAATCTATATATATAAAAGAATAACACCATCGACCATTTAACAATCACCCACTTTCCCTCACTAATTTCTTTATTTTCCTCACTAAAGACTCAATTGCAATAAGACTTTGACAAAAATGCCCCTCCCCACCCTCCTTATTTACACTACATGCCATCCATCACTATTCATCCGTATTTGACTGTATTTGCCTATATTTGATCGTATTTAATCAGGTAAATTTTAAAAAATTAAAATTAAGAATTATTAAATTATTAAATTAAAAATTAAAAATTAAAAAAAAAGTATAAATTATAAATAAAGCAAAAAACGTTGTAAAGCTTAATTAAATCGAATGAAGACACCGAAAAATTTCTGTCGGAACGACGGGAGTGCATCTAGTCACATATAAATAATCACATGATTAAATTAAGAAAATTATACAAATCCAATCCATTCAAAGGCTCAAAAGTGTCAAAACTATACTTTATTTAAAAGTTATGTAACATCTCCATCACCCTTAATGTTTTATTGTACTCCATCTATTTAAGGACGACAGAGCATTTAATATTTCATTAGTTTAAGCTTTTATTACAAATAAGCATCGTTCTATTAAAATGCATAATGTTCCTCGTGTCGTCTTTTACATCACTCTAATGAAGTTGGCAAAAACATACTACCTCCGTTCCATATTATAAATCCATATTCTTTTTTCACGTTTATTAAGAAATCATTAAATTAATTAAAAAAATTACAATTTTACCCTTCAACTTATAAACATATTTAAATGACAATCATTAAATGCATTTATTTCATTCATTAAATCTAAGGGTAATATGGTAAACTTTCTCAAAATTCTTTCTTAATTAGTAAGTGGACTTGTATTTTGAAATATCCTAAAAAAGAATGGTAGACGGAACGGAGGGAGTATATTAAAATGAAACAAATACGAGTAATGAAACACCTAAACATATTAAAAGCAAGTATGCGTTTAAATGTAGTCACAGAATATGTATGATTGAACTAAGGGAGTCTTGTATTGTCCTAAACCATCACATGATTTCAGAAAGAAAGAAAAATGACGTCCTGAACACATATTACACTTCGAAGTAGTTTTTTAAAATTTAAATGATGATATATGAAACAAATTCAAATATCATATTGAGACTTTAAACAAAAAATTGAATAATAAATCTCAATTTACACTCCAAATTATGCTCTGAACTCCGATGTACTCAGAAAATTAGAAAACGAATGACCATACGCTAAATTACCATTCGTTGCCATCAGTTATGCACCGTTATTTTCCGCTCAAAGTTGTTTAGTAAAAAAACCTTAAAAGTTGAACTCTTTCATCGTGCTCAAAAAAAGTTATCATCCAAATCTCAATTTTGATCATGAAATGATCTTTTTGAAAGAAAAAAAACATACATTGATAGGAAAAAAAAAACATGCAAATGTTGTTATCTATCTGTAAAATATATATCGAAATCATGCATCGGGATAATAATTCACAATCCAGTAAACAAATCAAATTAAATGATTGATTAATCAAAACTTACGTACCTTCCGGATCTCGCGGGGATTCAAATACAATTAAATCAACAACAATTTAACTATAGTTAATAAAATAAAAAGGAGAAATATAAAACCGTATTTGGTCGAGGCTTGCACTGCAATCTCCTTAAAGCCTAATTGCCACCCTTTGGAGTTCGATTTTCTTGTAGAAAGAGGTCTCCCAGGATACAACGACCGGACCTTCTATCACCCGCACCGCTGTGATGAAGACGAAATGTTACTGCCTTTTACTATTACTCACAACTCTCTCAAAGAGAAAAGGTCTAGAACTCAAAAGTAGGGAATCGAAGGCAGATGGTTTTCTCTGGATTTTTTCCACATCTATTCTCTTGATGAAGAGATCAGCCTCATCAATATATATATACTCACAAAACCCACTCCCATGTTTTCCATTCCTAAAATCAGCCATTATTTTTCTAACAGCATCTTTTCCTTTTTAATAGATCTTTGGACGTGGGAGTTTTAGATAAGTATAATACTTATCTTTATTTAAAACAAAACTCACCGTTTTATTTTCTTCACACCATCAATTTTTCAACATAAAATTTACCTTGCATTAAAGTTTACATAAAAATAGATCTATGTACTCTTTGTATATTTATCTTATTTTTCTCGTAAGATATTGATCATCAGTTAAAGAATATTATAGTATTTTACATCATTTATCATCTCTGAGAATATTATTATAGTATTTTACATCATTTATCATCTCTGACTTGTACTCCATTCACCCCAAATGTTTGTGCAAATGTGATAGGATCTTTCGAGAGCATGCCATAAAAGAAAAATAGAAATCGATAGATTGCAGAACAATAATTCAGCCTGCACGTTAGATTCTATTCTAGTTTCCTCAATAAATGCACATTTGTTATATTTAATAAATCTTTTTTTTTTGATCAACTGGTATACACCAGATATATTGATTGATAAGTGGAACACGAGTACAAGAATTCTGATCAAGTACAAACTATTTCGATGAACGAACAGGCCTACCGGCACCACCACTAAAATCATTAATGCTCACGCACTAATGACCATCAATCAAGACAACACCGCCCCTCAGTAAGACGGGCTCAAGCCAAAACAATCTAAAAGGAAATAGACAGCTTCCACACAACGTGGGAAGAATAAGTAGCTCCCACACATACTAGTGGGGAGAATAGAGAACAACTGAAACAAACAAGATCAAAAAACCGCCCACAATCAATAACATCACCGGAGTTGCAAGCATGAGACGGAGCCGGAGACAGGAATGGAAGCTGGGATGAAAAACCCTCAGGTGTGAAAGAACACCATCGCGCCAACCGACCAAGCAGAGCCACCATTGAGCAGCGGATTCGAGAGTCGGACCATGCAAGTCGTCGAGCGCAACCTTGAATTCCATCCCGTCACCGCAACCAGACCCTGAAACCGTCGTCACAGGAGCCAACAAGCATCGCAAGGTCACCTGAGCGCAGATCCAAGCAACACCACTCAGATCTGAGCACCACCGAGCAGCTCCGAGAGTCGCAGACCGGAACCACCGTCACAGGAAGCCATCAAGCACCGCAAGGTCATCTGAGCGCAGATCCAAGCAACACCACTCAGATCTGAGCACCACCGAGCAGCTCCTAGAGTCGCAGACCGGATCCGGACACATCAACCCGCGACCAAGAGGGAAACCACATGCTGCAGCGTCTGGCGGTGGAAAAGACAGGGAAGGTATCGATCCCGAGAAACGAAAGAGAAACAACAACTAACCTAATGCAAGACAAAGGAAATGAAAAAGGGGTAGAGGGCAAGCAACCCCGGAGGAGAAGCCCTTCACCCCGGGAAACTAAAGGAAGTTTGCCGGCAAGCTGTGGGAAAGGGGAGGGATGGGAGCGTATGAGAGAGAAAGGAGCGTATGAGAGAGAAAGGGGGTTTAGTCGATTTCTTTTTGTTCTGTTATATTATTTAATAAATCATGTTACACATGATTGTAGTCAAAACATGTTGCATCTAAATTCTAATATGTCGAATGCATATTATATAAAATTTAATATAATCTAATACATTGATTTATTTAATTGGGATGAAAATTATGTCTCCGCATATTAGTTGCCTCTCTTAAATCTTTTCCAAATTTATAAACTGTAGCAATATTTATAGTACGACACTCATAAGTTACACATCTAGCACGAACTACCTTTATGTTTAAATCTTTTTTAGTAATAGAAATCAACCGTAAGTTCTTTGTAAAGTATAATATCATTACATGGTTATTGTAGGAGTACTATTATTTTTAAGGAAGGTGCGCTATATATGTGCTTAGAAATTAAAATAAAATAATAAAAATAAGATCAAAATATAAAAACTGTATTTATTTTCAAAGTATGATAAGGTTTTTGATTTTCTACTAATTTTGAAAATTGTAAAGTTTAAAATTAAAAGTATATCAAGAGTGGCCTTTGAACCCATGCCCTTTCGTACCAGTACTGAACCTGGCGCCATAGTCCGCTAGGCCATACTCTCTGTCCCTAAATGATCCTTACATCATGGGAAACACTGCCGATGTGAAAATCCCTTACTAAAACTACAACTTGCAACTCCTCTCGTCCATCGCCTATGAACCATCTTCAGCGACAATGGTTGGGCAGTCTTGTGTCTCAACACTTATTTGTTGAGTATTTGGAGCAGCGACAATGTTGTACCTAAATAATGTAATTAAATAAAAAATTTGTACCTAAATAAGGGTTCGCACGAGACAAACATCACAGAAAGAATGACAGTATACAGATAACATTCTGTCATATTCACACTCAAGGTAAAAATAATAATGACTGACATTCACATCTATGGCGTAGTTACATCGTCATACATGAAACATGACTACATGAGGAATCTGATACTCCATCCGTCCCAAATTATAAGTCTACCTTCCGTTTTCACACATATTAAGAAATTTTATATATGTACATAAATACTCTTTAAGTATATTAAAGTAACTGTATTTATTGTAAGTATTAAAAATATAAAACTTACAATTAATGCATGAGTAATATTATCCATTTATTATAATTTCTTTCCTAATTAAATAAATAGACCTATAAAATGGGACATCCAAAAAAAACCAATAGTGTATCTATAAATTGGAAAGTTATTATCAAAGTATGTTTGAAGCAAGTTTTGCTTTCCTGAAACATGGCACCAGTTTCTTGGAAGTTACTTTTTTTTCTTTTGTCACGCCAACAACAACATTGCTCACCTGCACCAATGATAAAACGTAATAAGATATTTATCCTTAACGTATACAATAAATACATGACGGGGTTTGAACAAATACAATGTCAGTTAACCCATGGAAGGAATGAATTTGTTTGAACTTCGAATAAATAATCACAACAACGGAAACGAAAGGTAGGATGCTAAGCAGACTTTGACAGCATGATATAAAATGTGAGACAAAGAGGGCAGAGCATGACGTACCAATCTTCCACTGACATAGGGTTCTCAAGAACAACAGTCTGGTTATGATTATTGGGCATTTGCCTGCTGCTGGCATTAAATTTAAAGTAAATATAGAGAGGTCACTCCTGAGCTTCGAAGCAGCTAGCATGAGAGGCAAGGCTCATCTAGAATTCAATTTATAAGCAAATAAGACTTACAGATGATGTAGGAGTTGATGCAAATACACCTATCTCATTTGGTCTGGGCCATTACCATCACTTGTCTGCAAGTACAGTACATTTGATTAGATGTTCTTCACAATCTACCTTAGAACATGCAACTCAAAGACGCAGGGTACTTACACCAACATTTGTAACATATTGACGGAAGGAGCTCCATATGGGATACATAAGAGTTGTCCGACAATTCCCACAATTTACATGAGCAAACCTGACTAGATGCTTTAAAAGCACCAGGCACAAAGGGCCAAACAATTATCATATAAATAAACAAAATGAAAGCACAAATTCTCTCAAGCTAATCAAATCTAAAAAGCCAATACTGTTACATAACTAGCTAAAAATTAACCGAAAAATCAAGAATGCTGAGGGCTAACACCAAGGTTTCTGACTTAAATGAAACTAGATAAAAGTTTCGGGGACCCCTGTTGTGACTTGCGTAGATGTCACACAAGATAGTATCACAAAACAATTTTTTACTTCATCAATATGATCGTCGCATTTTCCCAACATCAAGGCAAAGCCCTTGCACTAAACTGTGTGAGAGGAAAAAAGCACTAAACTGATTTTGAATCGATGTAGTAGGTTTATCCATCATTCTTAGCACGATGCTCAAGTTTACAATCTCAGTAACTGTGACTTCAACTCACAGTATACTTTCAACCACACAAATCCTGATGACAGAACATAAACAGTTACTACAGTTAAGTAAATCTTCTTTCCCGCTCAAACACAGGCATAAACAAAAAAGAGTACAGCCATAATTATGCCATTATAGTATAGCCATAAGACAGATATGATTCATTTTTGCTGCCGTCTTTCATCACCCAGGCTTGATAAAATTTGATACTTTTAAATTTCATCATAAAGTTGCAAACAAACAGACATGATGGTCAATAGAGTGAACACTGTTTCTATCGAAAATTGTCAAGTATATATATCATTAATAGAACAAGTACATTGGACTTTAAGATATACCTGGTGCAAGATTCACCGTATGACAACAGGAACATCTTATACTTGTTGCCCCACCGTGTAATACTGAAATTCTGTTCTCCCTGAACAGAACAATACTTATTGAAAAAGGCTAGGTTGCTAGATAGAAATTCAATGATTTTCTATGATAGTAGAATTGCTATTTCTTTAAGTGAATGTTATGTTTTTCATGTTTGGATTAATCACATTATGCTTGAGTGTCATATTATACCTGAACATGTTGCTGAAAATTGGTTGTCGTTAAGTTTTGATACTTGAGATAATTCTTTTGAAATGGAAACCAAAGTTATGTCTAACCAAGGGTTCAAGCTTGGCTTGAGACCATTTTTTTTTGCTGATTGCAGGTACAAGAGTGATGAAATGGTTCGGTTAATTCACTAAGGTGGCAATAGGAAATTGCCTTCAAGTTACCCTGTTCAAATGGAAGTGGACAGTGCCCGGGTAAGGTCACCTGGGATTTGTCTGGTGTTCAGGGTCAGCTCTAGGTTCAGGTGGAGATTGTGGATGAACTTGGGCTGAACCATGAGAGAAGCCCAAGCCCAACATATATATAGAGATGTTAAGAGGAGCAGTGGGGGAAGATTCACGTGACACACTCTAATTTCTCTCTCACTCTCTACAAAAGTTCCAGAGCAACGATTACAACAATTTGACGAAGAAAGCCGATCGATTTTGACACTGAGGGAGTTCTCTGTTGCTGTTGCTGCTTCAGAGGGGTTTGTAGATCAAGAGGAGATCTTTCCGGTGAACCAAAGATCGCCAGGTTTGGTGGTGGTTGAAGGTTTTGACTCCGGTGACTGGAGTTCAAGGTTTCAGGGAAGTTTCTTGTTCTATTGATGCTCAGTTTCTGTTCTTGTGATGCTCAGTACTTCTTGTATGCTCTGATGA
>JAWWMW010084786.1:0-12395 GCA_035048345.1 Echeveria elegans
CACAATCTCTCTTGCTCGCCATGTTAAACCAATTATCAGTACACTCCTTCATTGATGTTGGTTGGTTATTCTCAAAGGGGGTCGCCAGCAAGGTCCATGTTTTTGTTGCCCACACACCCTCAAAGAACAGATGGTTTAGTGTCTCCTCCGAATCACCACAACACTGACATTTTGATGCCAATTTAATCCTTGACTTTTGTATATTTTCTTCAGTAGGTAGACCATTGTTGATAAGTCTCCAAACAAAAAGAGATATCCTCCCTCGTAACCATGATTGCCAAATAGTCTTACCCCAATCTTACTGTTGGTTGTCAAGTCTAGTGAACTTTAAGTAGCTTTTGCTAGAGAATTCGCCGGAATTCTCACCCATCCAAATGAGATTTGTACCATCCTTATCAAAACTCGCATTTGCATAATACTTCTTCGCAGCTTCTGGGATTCTCTCCAAGAAAGTTCTGCGTCTGGTCTGATGATCTAGCACATTTTTATATTTTGTCCCGTTAGGAAATTCCTGCTTGGTATTCCATAATGCCCCAGGATTTTGGAGATCTCCATCGAACCTTTTCCAACTTCCCAATAGGTTTTGTCCCGAATGCAAATGATATGTTTGCTGACACAGTTCCAAATGGGGGATCCTTGTTTGCCCACTTTAAAACGAGATTTTGCAAATTTCGCCCATAGGCTATCTTGCTTTAAATAGCTCCAAGCAAGCTTGCCATGTAATGCCTTCATATTATCCTGCATATTCCGGACACCAAGGCCACCTTCCTCTCTAGATCGACAGATTGCCTCAAACCTGATCCAGTGATGTTTCTTACTGCTACCTTGATTCCACAGAAAATTAGAAAGGATGCTTTCCATATTTTTCAATATCTTTTTAGGGACCGGCAGCACTGATAGAATATGAGTACTCATTGAAGCCAAGACCGATTTTATAAGAGTTAGTCTACCAGCCATACTCAACAGGTTCTTCATCCAGCCATTAACTCTATTCTTCATGTTATCAAGAAGGTATGTAAAGTATGTTACCTTAACCCTCCCTTGCATAAGAGGAGCTCCAAGATATTTGGTGGGCAGCTTAGCTTCCATGAATTTAGAGCAATCTATGAGCTGGGCTTTCCTTTCTTTAGAGGTATTTTTCGAGACAAATATTTGACTCTTAGCAGGGTTTAAAACCTCTCCGGATATATCACAAAAATCCTGGATAATATGCATTAGATTACCTAGGCTTTGCGGGCAGTCTTTAGAGAAGATTAGAATATCGTCCGCGGACAACAGATTATTTATTTTCATTGCACCACGTTTGGTTGTATAGGATTTGATCTTCTCTTCCTCAACCCCCCGAGATATTGCTTTTGACAGCCACTCCATATCAATCACAAAGAGACTTGGAGATAAAGGGTCTCCTTGTCTCACACCGCAAGAAGATTTAAAAAAGCCAAAGCTTTGGCTCTCAAGACAGATTGTGTACCATATATTGGAAATGCATCTATAGATAAGATCGCACCACTTTTCACAGAAACCAAATGCCCTCATGATTCTGATGAGAAAGGTCCATGAAATTCTATCGTACGCCTTCGACATATCAAGCTTGATTATTACGTTACCCTCCGTGCTTTTCTTATGAAGATTATGTGTGATATCATGAGCAAGGGCAATATTTTCATGAATGCTCCTCCCCTGTACAAATCCAGCTTGTTCCGGGCTTATGATAACAGGGAGAATTCCACTCAATCGGTTTCCAAGGATCCTTGAGATTAGCTTATGGTTAACATTGCAGAGACTTGTAGGCCGAAGATGATCAATTTTATATGGATCATTGACTTTCGGGATTAGAGTAATATTTGTTGCCGACCAAGATGTGGGGATCTGAAATCCTTTGAAGTAATGCTGAATAGCGGCAGTTAAGTCATCACTGATGATATCCCAAGCAAATGTGTAGAAGTGAACAGAGAATCCATGAGGACCCGGAGCCCCATCAGCATTCATACCAAGAAGCGCTTTTTTGATTTCAGCCTTGTCAGGCACCTTAATAAGACTAGAGTTCATGTCTTCGGTCACTAAGTGATTGATTAAATTCATTCTGTCCACAGAGGGAGGAGGAGTGTACTGATTTAAAAGATTTTCATAGAACTTAACTGCAGCCTTACCGATTTCATCTCTGTCATTTGATAAAGTCCCATCTCCCCTCTGCAACCTGATCTTATTACGGATTCTTCTGGCTTTAATTGACGCATGGAAGAATGCAGAGTTCCTATACCCTCCTTTAAGCCAGCTGACTCTTGCTTTGTCTTTCAACATAGCTTCTTTCATCCAGAGGATATTCTCTAAGTCATATTGAGCCTTACTTAACTCATTAGGTAATTCCTTGTACCCAACTTCTCCTTGCTTATCCTGGAGATTTTTTATGTGGGCCATCAGATTCTCTTCCTGTCTGTTTAGATCCCCAAAAACCTCCCAATTCCATGACCTCAACACATTACGGAGTTTTCTTAGTTTTAGAGCAAAGTTCTGCATAGGTTGTTCATGCATATCCCCCTGCCATTGGTCAGTTATTACTCTCTTTAACCCGGGGTGCTTCTCCCAAATTCTGAGATAGTGAAACCGAGATTTAGTCCTTAAATTATCAAGCTTTTCACACAGAATGGGGCAATGATCAGATCCCATCCTAATAAGATGGGTAACCTTTGGGATCCCATATTCAGCAATGTACTTTCCATTGACAAGGTATCTATCCAGTCTTTCCAGAATCTTTTCCTTTCCTTTCCTATTATTATCCCATGTAAACTTACCCCCATCAGCTTCAATGTCACTCAAACCAGCACGCATCAGAAAATTATTAAAGTCCATGATCGACTTGCTATCAGGCTTCTTCTTTCCCATTTTTTCGTTCGGATGAGCAAGAATTTTTACGATAGATTTGTTGTGCTTGTTGTCGGATTCATTGTTTTGAGCTGGTGTACTGGGACGGCCACCTGCAAAGATAAACTGCTGATAAAATTTGATAGAATCCGTTAAATATTTAATAAAGGGAAAGGAAATAGAAATGACACCATGCAAGTGAATGTTTGAAGTGTAAATGTTTTTCCTCATCTTCTTCTTATTAATAAGTAAACATTACGTTTTGAGAAATATAGGCGTTGACAAATGACCACCTTTATTAATATAATAAATAAATAAATAAAATGTAACATTTTTTTTTATTTTGGTTCATTTTGAAACTTTATATTTAAAAAAAAAAATCATTTTTTATAAGATAAAATCGTTTTTTAAAATTTTCTCTTATAAAAACTAGAAAATTTGGTTTAATATATTATAAAATTATTAAAATTTTAATATAATTTATTTCTTCTATGGTATATTGTTTTAATATTTTAAAAAAAATTATTGAATATTTTCATATTAATAAATGTCATCATTTGTTAACTTAGAGATTTTATAAATGTGGTTAAGTAAAAAATATTTTAAAATGGTGTTTTTGTATAAAATAATATATTATAGTGGTAATTTGTACAATTAACTCATAAATAAAAAAACTCATATAATAATTCACCAGTAAAAACAGAAAGCTCAAAGCATACGGGTCCGTTCTTTTGACCTGAACTGAAATTAAACTGAACTGATCTGAACTGAATTGAAAATTGAAAATTAATTAATTAATTATATTTGCATATTATTTTTAATTTTTAAAAATAGTTTTGATAATAGTGAATGCGTCTTAAGCTTCTACTCATAGTTTTAAGTCTTATTACATTTTTAAAATAATTTTAAAAATAGTGAATGTTTATCACCTGAACTGAACAAATTTTAACTAAACTGACTAGATCTGGACAGAACTAATCTCACCTTGTAATAACTGTATTATGTTTGTTCGCCCACTTTATAGGAAAGAGGGTTTTCACTGCAAAATGCAAGCTTTGCCGTTGAGAGATACAAAACTTCCATGACTGGCCCGGATGAAGTAGACAAATAACAAGGCATGCCACTTCAAAAGTTTCTCATCGGGGGAGCAACTCAAAATTTTGTTTGAAGATGTTTTCATAACCTCCCTCAGCCAGCACTTTTGTTCCCTGTGCTCTATTCTTCCTACTGCCGCATCAGCAAAGCTTGGCGCTATTTTCACTGCAATTAAAATTTCAGCAGTTACACAAGTTATCAATCCCAATTCCTTGTGCAGAGTACAGTTTTGGACACTTTGGTAAAAATGAGGAGATCATAGAGGCATCACGATAAAATAACCCTATGTTTGAATGTTGGAAAATTTGAAGGAAAGAAAATGAGGTGAGAAATTTTGTGAAAAAACGACTCTCCAATGGAATATATAGTGGAATGCTGAGAATTAGAAGCTAGATTTTATTTCCATTTTTCACGAGAAACCAAACACACTCACTCTTTTTCCATGTAATTTTATTTCCATCACTTGAGTTTTCCGTGAACCTAAGAGGACAATGAAGTCATTAATTAAATTTTTATGCCGCACCCATTTCACCAAAATAATGGTAGCAATTTGAGAGCACCATGAAGCTTGGTGCTTTGTGTGGCAATTTATTTGGCCAAAGTTGTCACAGAGTTACGACAATCATATGTGACAAGCTTCTCGCCGGATCGCCTGAGTCAAACTGCCAGCTGGAATTAATCTAATATTCGGCCAGTTGGATATGCTTTTAAATAATGCGAGATATTTATGGAGAAAGATATCTAAATATACCTAAGTTCAAATATATATATATAATCAGATATAGTAACAATAATACGAATATATGAATATTTAAATTAAATATTCATATTTCATCATTATCATGAAGATGGAATATTTTCGAAAGGTTGTTTGGAAGGAGAATGTCGGCTGACTTAAGGAGGAAGCAAACCGAGCATATAAATAGTAGTGCATGCCATCTTCATTAGTTGTCAAACACAATCCGAAGTTAACACACATATTTGACAACATGAGTTATAGTACATCCGGCGATCGAATCCGTCACGAGAGGTGACAATCAGACGAGAGCCATCGCAGTTGCGACTACACAAGACTGTCTGTGTTGACAGAGTGTTGGAGAACACAGGACAGAATAATTCGAAGCGGTCTGAATTGGTGGATATCAAGTTGGAGGCTTGAGTCTGTTGCATGAGGTTGTAGCAGATCCAATTCACTAGAATATGTCTTAGCTCGAATATTATAAAGTGTAAGTGTTGTGTAACACTATTTTTAATTAGTGGATTTGTTCCACCGGGCTTGTGCAGAGAAGCCCCCGGACTAAGCCTTAAAGGAGCCGAACCGGGTTAAAAACTTCTTGTGTCATTTACTTTCTGTAGCGTTTAACTATCTAAGCTGAGTTGACACAGAACCTTTAACAAGACTGAAGATACAACAATTGAACTAAGTCAATTTCACAATTCATACAGATTATGTAACTTCAAATATTTAACAAAAAAAAGTGCACTACTTTCTTTCCGTATCTATCTTCGCCTTTTTTTGAAACGAGATTAGATCCTTAACCCAACATAAACTTTTCATGTGATCCATCTCCCAATGCAATTGGTACCATAAATATATTTCAAAATTCAAACATTTTGTCAACAAAGATGAATGTAGGGAGCTCATCAGTCATCACTACCTAAAACCTAATTTTACGACACACAATCAACAATCAAGAGAGAAGAGCAGAGTATAATGTGTCGCATAAAATTACAATGCTGCCACATATTCCCCGCTAGAGTTTGAGTTTAACTAAAACCTAATTTTGAATCTCAGTTTAAAAGGGAGTTCCATAACAGGTATATTTCTAACGCATCTACCACGATTAATATTTGTGAGTAAATATTTGCAACGAACAAAAGTGATGTAAGGAAATGCTTGGAAATTGCTGAGAGAATGTGAACTACGATAATGTAGTAGCCAAGAAAGAAATGCAAAATGAGGTGATGGATAGATTGATAAATTATTGATACTTGACGTTAGTTTATCCTAGGATGCTAGGATTTGGATGTCATGCCGCAAACAGTATTTTTCAACTATTTTTATGTTTTATAGTTTTTTACTCAATGAGAGGGAATTAGTGAACCCTATGCAAAACTGTATCATCTAAACATCTTTATCGTCACAATTGCGTCATTTTAACTAGCCGTAAATTGGTTGTAGGCAATATTGGATCCTAATCCAATATTTTATTATCCAAATCTTAATGAAAAGAACAATTTGTATTGCACAATCGTTGTCCACATATTATACCAAAACAAGAAAAAAACATTTTCAGAGTTATAAGAAATAAATCATTTTCATTGTTATAGCTTGTGATTTTGGATCAGTTGAAAACCAAAAGTAATATAAATCACAAAAAAGTCATATTTTGTGTTTATGAAATGAATACAAGTTTTTTTTTATCCTTCATATGTTTATTAGTGTTGTGTTCAATCCATTTTTTATTAGCCTAAACAAAATAATCCATAATGAAAATATGAAACCAAAAGACATGTGTCTAGTGATTCGTGGACACAAAAGATTTTTTTTATAATACTCATATTAAGAATGATTCTCACAAGATCTGAACCCATTTATTTATTTGTCGTGTGTTATTTTACATAAACACTGTCATCGAATAGTTGTTGATATTCAATCGATGTGATAGAAGTTAAACTCAGGTGCACTTATAGGTCTAGCTACAGGTCGTGCTACAGCGGAATGTAAAATTATATTTATGTAAGCACGATATTTATTAACTCACTTCGGCCTTACTGCCTACGTGTGGAGAGTCTTGCTCAGATTAATAAACTCCTGTTGTTCTAGTGAACTTGTACAAGACATTTTATGCTAAACTCTATCAACCTTTACAATCACTCTTCAACCTTGAGTTTATAATAAACCCAATTCCAAACAACCATCAGAACTGAAAGCTACTCATATTCCCTCTAACTGAAACACGATCAGGTCGATCAGCTACAACCGCTAGCTGTGAACGTTCGCTAGCTTGATCTTCGAACTCCTCTAAAGATACTCTTCAAAATCCTTGAAGGTCTTACGCCCGGGAGGTTGGCTTTGATCTTTTATTGGTCACAACAACAAAAACACGATTTAGCTACCACAAAAAGTGGTCGCTAATTGGGTCATTCTGGTCACTAAATGCAATTAGCGACCAGAACATGGTCGCTAAAACGCCGGTCACTAATTGATTTTAGCGACCACGTGGTCGCAAATTGCATTTCGCTACCACGTGGTCGCTAATTTTGTGGTCGCTAATTGTTTTTATTTTTATTTTTAAAAAATTAAAAATAAAATATTTAAATTCGAATTTATTTAAAAAAATTAAAATTAGCTACCACGTGGTCGCTAATTTTTAAAAAATATTTTTAATTTAAATATTTTATTTTTAAAAAAAGTATAAATAAAATTAGCTACCACGTGGTCACTAATTTTATTTATAATTTTTTTTAAAAAATCGAATTTAAATATTTTATTTACAATTTAAAAAAATAAAAATAAGTAAATTTCATAAATTTTATTTTCAATATTAAAAATTTTAAAAAATTAAAAATTAAAATATTTAAAATATTTAAAATTAAGGATGGTGAAGTAAAGAATAAAGATGGAATAATAAGAGAATAATTATGGAATATAGATGTAGTGATTGTGAAATATAAAATAAAAAAATATTTTAAAAAATAAGAATTAGCTACCACGTGATCGCTAATTTAATTCTTATTTAAAAAAATTAAATTAGCTACCACGTGGTCGCTAATTTAATTCCTTTAAAAAAAAAATTAAATTAGCGACAAATTTTCATCTATTTTTCGTATTTTTTTCTCGTTTTGAGCCTTTTAATATGTGAATCATTCTTTGGACGCAACATATAAATCGTAGCATTTTGAAGCACCTTTACGACATATTTTGTTTCGCCTCCATCGGATCAACGACGCGTCTACTAGAAGCATTTAATGTACAGATTAGAATTCCTCTAAAAGATGACGCATGTTGCTCAACACATTAAATGCTTCTAGAATATGTATTGTTGATCCGATGGAGGCGAAACAAATTTGTCGTAATGGTACTTCAAAATGCTATGATTTATATGTTGGGTTCAGAGAATGATTCAGACATTAAAAGGCTCAAAATGAGAAAAAACACAAAAAAAATGATGAAAATTTAGCTATCACATGGTCGCTAATTTAATATTTTTTAAATATTTTAAATTAATTTTGAATTATCAAAAAAATCAAAAAAAAAAATAAATTAGCTACCACGTGGTCGCTAATTTAATTCTTATTTTTAAAAAATATTAAATTAGCTACCACGTGGTCGCTAATTGGTCGTTAATTTTTTCCGCCAACGTTTCGCGCCCAAAATAGCGTCCAATTTGACATTAGCGACCATAGTGGGTTGTTCGCTAATTTATGATCGCAAAATGATGTTTTTTTGTAGTGATCTGTGAGAAAGTTGTAAACGATGATGATCAATAAACTTTTTTTTATAAAACAAATAACTTTAGCGACCACGTGGTCACCAATATTTGTTATTTTTATTTGATTATGAATTTAGCGACCACATGGTCGCTAAAGTTTATTATTTTTTACATTTGATTATGAATTTAGCGACCATCGACACCTCGAAATCCATATTTTCTGTTTACATTAGTGTCCACGTAGTCACTACTTTCTGTAATTTAAATAATAATTTTTTAAAATTTAGTGTCCATCGACACCATTTGCATCTAAACGGACGCAAAATCCTTATTTTCTCATGACATCAGCGTCTACATGGTCGCTAATGGTATCGGTGGACGAAAAAAATCAAATCTATAACGCACCATATTCTAAACATTCATCTTTATTATCTTGAAAATCTCAAAATTAGCTTTTTGCGACTACAATACTTTCAACACAATAAACTTGTTAGTTTTAATATTTTTTCTATTTTATTTACGTTTATGATTATTTTGTTAGTTTTAATTTTGTTAATTAATATTTTATGTTATTAATTTTTTTTACAGTGAATATAAATAAAAAATGCGTGAGTTGATGTACGTGCGTCTAATTGATGGATTGTATAACAACGAATTTATCACTGGCGTAGAACAGTTTATGGAGTTTTGCACGTCTATGTCCACCTATAACGTAGATAATCTGAGCATGCGTTGTCCGTGTATGAAGTGTAAAAATAGATAAATTCTTCATCGGATGAGGTGAGATGTCATGTACTAGCTCGCGGATTTGTTCAAAACTATTACCAGTAGAGGGCATATGGAGAGACTGACGAAATTTTTGGTGCATTACTGTACGAGTCTATACAATACGAAGGCGGTCCGAGCAATGATCAGTCAACTAATTATGTTATGACGAAAAACATTGAGGCACTAAATATTCACAGTATAATGATTTTCAAAATATGCAGCATATAATGAACGACGGGTTTAGTGTGCAACCTAATATGAACATCGGAGAAAATGAAGGTCCATCACACACAGGTCCTCGTCACGAGCCAAATTTATGGTATATAAACACACATTTTCTGATTTTCTGGAAAACGACAAACATTTTGCTCATAAATTGTACAAAGGTGCCGAGACAAAGATGAAACCCAGATTTATGCCTACATTAAAATGTGGCATCGACTCTTTTTCACAGTTTATTATGTACATGAGAAAATTGATGGAACTTGCAGACTCACTGCTCCCTCCTCTTCGCTCATACCTCTTGGACTTTTTCATCAATAAAAAAAAGGCATGCGTTGATAATAAAAATTAACATGTCTGGAGATGGTATTCACACACTGTCTTCAAGTCACCTAGTTGGTCACATAAGTTACGTGCCAGTTATAATAAAAGCTAATCTTGTCTATATTCCTCACACCATTCACGGTAAGACCCAATACCAAGGTGGTGAGATTTACTACTAGTTTTTGAAGGGATTTTAAAAGCGAGACGAGAAGCGTCTATTCCCACCACATTACCGTCGATCTGACGGATGAATCACTTATTTTTCTATAAATAAAGTATCTGGATCATCCACTTTATATGATTCAGACAAACATGAAAACTATTATTTTTGGATTCATTCCATTAATATCTTGTGTGGGATCGTCAAAGGAGTTTTCTGTTTACTTTCTTTAATTAAATGTGTTTATTATGAAATAAAATTCATCAAAATCAATCTAATAAGCTAGCAACACTGTGTTTTTCAATCTTTCACGGATAAAAAAAATGTATGTGTATTTGCAGTGAAAATTGTACGTGGTGATAATTTTCTAACAAATTTGATGATTTAGGTGACGTATTTGCCAATAAAAATGATACAAATACGAAAAATAATGACGATTCATTACCATCAAGCAACTGGCTAAACACAAAGTACGACAGTCAAGGAAAATATTGTCTGAAACTTGGGTGTCAAGTCTTGTGCTTGTGGCAAGGTTACAACGATGGCCGATGCATTCAAATTTTCCTCTTTTCTATGTATTGGCTAAAAAGTAAAGCTTATCATGCTTAATAAATCTATATTGGACAACCTTGCTTATGTTAAACAATGGCAAACTAAATTATTTATTTTAAATATTGTTAAAAGTAAATGTTGGAAATGTGTATTAATTGAGTGAAGATAATGAGGATACACCCATTTTGTGAGATGAATTTTAAGGTCACAAGTATCCTGAATCTAGAAGTAATTGATACCCATTAGGTTGTCAAATGATCTATTGATACCCAAATTTATAATTTATATTCATGTACCCTGTTCTCTCAGGAGTTGCAACGACAACATGAAGAAGAGGTTGGAGCGAAGGTTTCTCCGAAATTATTGCTCACATCAGTATAAAAGCAGGGTCGTTGTTCTCCTCACATTATCGACTCGAAAAGTAATCTTACAGTCCTCCACATTCTAGTGTTTTTATGCAATTTTCTTTGTGTGAGTGTGATGATAGTAGCATACGACAGTTTCCTATCTCATTATGGCGTGTTCCCTACCATTTTGGTATTGCTACAATCTCTTAATGCTTTCACAAACACTACCTCATTTGGACTGAAAGGATCCCCTTTCCTCTTCCTAATTTCTGCGTTACTCTGCCCCATTTCACTCTCCAATCTTTATGTTAGAGTCTGGAGAAGCAGCAAGGAGAGCCGAAGACAAGAAGATTTCAAAGTACAAGGCTGGCTGCTCAGCTAATGGTCTTATTTTTGAGCCTTTTATTATGGAGTCTTTGGGAGGTTTTGGAGGAAGAGCGGATCGGCTTATGAGGACAATCGCGACTAGGTGGGCAGAAGGCAAGGGAATGGATCCTCCAGCAGCTCTCTCTATACTAAGACAGAAATTATCGTTTATTTCGCAGAAGGCGTTGGCAGATGTCTTTCTGCTACACAATGGAGATGTTTAATTTATTTTCATTTTTAATTGTTTTTTTACGTTATAAGAATGAATCATCAAATGAATGCAGCTTTTCAGGAGGCGAAAATGCAAAAGCAGGGAGCTTAAACATGCAAGCTTCCACCTCCACAACAAGCCATGAAGCCCTCCAGCTAGTCTGATTCCATGGACACATTAGTTCATGCAGTGGCCCTTGAATGCTATAAAACCCCTGCACCCATACGTACGTCAAACCACACACATTTATCAAGTTAAAGAATAACCCTCCCTCGCAAACTCATTGCTACTACTAGTAACCACAATGACCTCCAAAAGTTCTCCTCTTGGCTATCTCCCTAGCGTTCCTCTTGGTCCAATGCAACCATCATTCGCACCAGTGTGTCCGAGGTTGAGGAAGAAAACTCCGGATTCGGTGGAAAATCGTGCAGCTTAAAGAAGTTGAGAGACTCGGGGCTGAATCACTGCAGGAGGTGCATGGAGCAATCTGGTAGCCGTGACCGATATGAGATGGACCGCGCGATTCGAAGCTTTCAATGCCAAAGCGAGTGCTGTGGCATGATAGAAGATATGGGCCGTGAATGCATGTGCCAAGCTCTAAAGAGCATGTGGAGGGAGTGCCAGTCATCACGCTTAGAAGAAATGATGTGTGACTAGGAGTTGATGAGCAACATGATGGAAGTGCCTCGCATGTGCGGCAGGAATCAAGCTTGCGAACACAGTTGGATCTTGGTCTAACTAGCTGATAAACAAGTCCAGCGGCAGCCGATGTCATCGAATAAAAGGTCAAGCACTAGTGAAGCCTATGAACCAGAGTGCGAGGACTAATAAGTTCACACCATCGTGTGTTTTGTGTCAGTCTCAGTCGTGTGGCCGTGTGAGTCTTTTTGTCCATCCAATGTTGTGTAGCTTTCTAATGCTTATGAAAGTTAAATGAAAAGACTCCGCATACCACAACATATCCCCAATCATATGTGAAATTGTATAGACTACCTTCCTTGAGGAACCTTCTTGTCTTAGTTATCCTGAGACACTTAGTTAGTAGTTTAATA
>JAWWMW010084797.1:0-12394 GCA_035048345.1 Echeveria elegans
TTAATTTTTTTATTTTTAATGTTAATTTTTTAATTTTTAAATTTCAAAATTTTATTTAATGGGCAACTCCGGACCCATTATCTTTAATTTTAATGGCATATTTGTGATTAATGGTAGAGAATGGGGGTAACAATGTAATTTTAGGTTTGGTGTTAGGTCCGTTTCCTAATCTTTTATAAGAATAGATTCATTTTTCTAGCAATTATATGGAGTGTTTTTGAAATTTAAATATAATTATTTAAAAATATTAATTAGTTAACAGAATATATGAATGGAATGATCTTATTCAAACAGAAATAAACTTAAGTGGTTATTTTCAACAAAAAAAAAAAATTCTGGATGGCTCCGTAAAAATGTCAAATTATGGATGTTTAAACATAATTTTTTTTCTTTTTTATATTAATTGGATTTATTTTAGAAAACCAATGGGTTTTTTTGACAGCCACCCCTATAATATATTTTTTCAAAGAACTATCCTATGAACATAACATTTTCCAAAAACCACCCGAGGTATTAAAGGTATTATATTTTATTTTTGAATGTTATACTTCTTCACTAGAAACTTCAAAAAATTATGAAAATGCAAAAAAATTATATGAATAAACCATATTTTCTTAAAAAAACTGAAACTTTTTTTTTCGATAGTAGGGAAAATTCCCCAAAAAAGACCATCCTGCTGGTCAAGCAAATAAAACATGTATAATGGATAAAAATGAACACAGCTTTCTGTACAGGAGCAAGCATCCACAGAGAATCGTTGTCGCTTTTGCCAGATTCCCACCATCCTCCCTGGTGATCACCCTATTCCTCCATCTTGCCCCTGATATAAGGAAATGTGTCATCTCGCTCCCAGGTCCACTGGTCCTGCTTTTCTCGCCAGTGAGTCTGCGAGGTAGTTCTCTTCCCTAAAAATGTGTCTCACTTCCCAGCCAGGATTCTCAGCCAAAAGCCAAAGCCCCAGTGATAAGATCTCTGCCCTTAGCCCCTTATGTCTCGCTCCCCTCTGCAACGTCCACATGGCATCAACACAATCAGAGTAGAATATTGCTGACACGCATCTGTATTTCTCCGCCACCAGGAACCCCAACACTAAAACATTCATTTATGTCTGTAACCCAGATACCTCCCCTTTGGCAAATTCAGTTCTACATTCCATTATGTTCTTATCTTTGGACAATACCACCGCCCACCCACCACTTCTTTCCGTTCAGGACCATGATCTGTCGTAGAAGATCTCCCACGCTTTATTGGTTGTCCTCTCTCCTAAACTTTTCTCTGTGCATCCGACCAGCTTGCGATGATCAAACTGAGACATCATGCTTTTTACCTTGAATTCCAAAAGATTAACTGACCATCCTTTTCCCGTGAAATACCGAGTTCCTGTTACTCCAAATTCAGATGGATTCCAAGCAAGACTTTTCTCTACGCCTCGCTATTCCCCTCCTTAAATACCTCCCAGCACTTAGGATTTTGATAGTGGGTTTTATATCCTTTCTAAATAGTGACAAATAACGGTACAGATATGTCGAATTCAGTTTAGTTCAGTGCTGATTAAACTACGAGATCTGAGGACACGCGTCATGATTATTTAGTTAACGACATGATAATAAGTTTGGGCTAGATTCAAGGTTATGCTTCATAAGATGATATTATGAACATTGTTATGGCATGATTAGAATTAGGTCACAGTCGAATGTCCCACAACATTTTCATATACTTTATGATTGTTTTCCCTAGTGAATGTCTAGGTGAACTCAAACATGGAGATCAAGCTTCCATGTGAAGTGTTATAAGCTAGTGTTATAAGCTATTTAAAATAATATTTCTTAGGAGTTCACATCTACTAGTGTAGTACTGTAGTACTCCCTCTGTCCTCTTTTGTTCTTCCTATTTCTATTTTTGGTGTCCCTTTTTGTTCTTCCTATTTTCATTTCGGGCAATTCTCTTTCCTACTTTATCTCTCACATAATACTCTCTTTCATACTTTATTCTTCACTCACTTACCTTTATATTATTTCTCTCTCACACTATCATTATTTCTTAAAGTTCGTGATAAACTACCAAATATACACAACAAAGGAGGACGAAGGGAGTAGTAGTTAAGACACGTTTGCTTGAACAATCAATGAGGAAGTCAAACATGTCACTTGCTTGCCTCCAATGAACACTTGCCATTGGTGGGTGTTCAATTATCTGTATAAGTAGTAGATTATTATGCTTCCATACTTTGCTCCTCGAAGAAGGTGGTGAGTTAGTCAAATGTCTTTCCTTGAGACCACATACCAGCTACTTGTTACAATACTTATTTGTCTGTGTAACCACCAAGATCAAAGCTTTGTAGGACAAATCACATTGCATAATGCTGAAAGCAATCATGTGGCTTTCGTACGTGGCATCAGCTCACAATGTGATTTTTAAGTTTTATAGTCTTATGGGTAGAGCTTTCATCAGTTGAGGTACATCGCATAACCAATGAATGGTGCTTTTTTGTATTGTGCTTTCATAGGGCTGGGCCAGATTCATCTATGAATCCTATCGGGCTCTTCGTTTGGAGTATTGGACTTTTTGGGCTTTTAGGAATTTTAAGATTTTATGGGTCACGTAGTAAACAATAGATTGATAGAGATGTAGATTATACTGAGGGTCAACATGGAATATAAAAGGAAAGCGTGGAATCTTTCCTCCAATGATCAAAGATTCTGTCTGGTTAAGTTAAGATATGGAAACCTTTGAAGCCAATGGACTGTGGATTTTATAAAATTTCCATACAAAATGGAGTGGTCCATTCATTGTTCTAGAAGTACCTCACATAGTCACATTAGTTTTACAAATGGAACCATAGAGGGAGTCATCTATAGCAAAGCTTTGCTTTCCAACTTGAGAAATGAGAATGGTCAGCTCACAAAGATTAGTGCCAAAGTTATATATTAGCGGCTCCATAAGAGGATATTTGAACTCATAATTAGCCTACTAATACAATGAGTGACGGTCTAGTCTTGATCTTTTTTCGAGGAGGTCAAACATTCAAGCCCTCTTGAATGCATCATGACTTGAGTTCAGAAAATGTTAAGTCCTTGATCATCATAAGAAATTTTTTACTATGTTCAAATTTGAAAAAATAATAATAAGGAAGAGACGAATCTGTATGCCAGTGTCCGTTGGTAAATCTAAAGGCAATAATAATTCCATACTCCGTAAGAACATGTGGCGATGTTGGGTACTCTGTAAAGCTTAACAATTAAACAAAACAGTTTAAGAATCTTGACGTATTGAGTCCAAAATGACCATAAGCGGTTTGTGCTCAGATATGTCCTAGTGACTTGCCTAGGTTTCACCGAAGAGTATCTGCATTTGAGGTTGCTCTTTCGATAAAATTTGTTGTAACAGATCTTGTTATTCTTGGCTTCATCGATAAGCTCAAATGGCGTAGCCATATGTACTAAATTTGATTATACTAAAAGGTTCCATTTTGCCTATTGACAAAAATGAAGGAAATTTATCATTTATATATTAATAAAATAGTTACAAGAAGCTTGAAAAACCTTCCCTGTTCTCTTGCTGGCTGCTGCCAAGAACTGGCCCTTAAGCCACGCAAACTTGATCACTACATATTCTGCTACTCTTGAATTGTAGCGTAGTCCCGGTTGGCGGAGAGAAAACACGAGTAGCATATCACCGAGCGCATCATCAACTTCAGTACGTTGAAAAAGCTGTTTCTGCATTCAAAACACACACTCGAGGAGTAGAATCACTATATATAGTAAAGAAAAAGTTTTGATGTTTTGCTGACACGAAGAAGAAAGGTATTTGTAACAGAATCAAAATACCATTTCGAACCGAAACACACTGATGTAGTTATGAAAAGTTTCATGTTTTTTTAAGGCTGCATTGATTGACTGGCTTTGAATTTGTAGTTTCATTCACATGATCTTCTTGGGTAAGTATGTGGTTTACAGTTTACAGACTTGGAAATACAAACCACATATCCTGGGCAGAAAATAATAATCATGAATTTAAAATAGTAATTTTGAACAAAAATAAACTTATGGGATCCAATTGTAATAAAGCATAACATTAAGGAATAAATAGAAACCAGGCAAAGGAAGAAGCGAATCAATTCATTCTCTCTGCAGAAATCAAAGAAGTGATTTTTAGGGCTTGACGAAAAGTGAAGAGAAAACGATCGACGAAGTTTGATCCGACGCCGACTGATCACTCGACGATGGAGGAGATTCGACGGTAGAGAACGGTTAAAGAAGCGGCTTACTCGACAACTCCGGGAAGCGGAAAGTGATCGGAGGCTTGGACTGGAGTCAATCGGAAGTTGAACGCGTTTGATTTTGAGGGAAAGACGATGGGGGAGAAGCAGTTGATAATAGCTGTTGAAGGAACGGCTGCGCTTGGACCGTTTTGGAAAGTTATAGCTACCGAGTATTTAGAGAAGATTATTAGGTGGGAGGATTGATGAATTTCTTTTTGTGAGATGGTGTTGGTTGACTGGTTAGATTTAGGATTTTGTAGAATTACTTTATGTGTTTCTGTTCTTTTTTAAGATTGACTAGTTATGAAAACTTGCAAGTTTGGTCTAGGGTTGTTGGTATGTTCATTTTTCTGCTTAATTGGGGGACATAAAGATTCTTTGGTTGTTATGTAGTTTTTGGTTTAGTCAGTGTTGATTGTGGACGTGAGGTACATTTGCAAGGACACCGAAGATATAGTTATGTTGGTGTACCAATTGGATTATAGTAGGGCTTGATTGAGAACCTTTGTGTTTGACTTTCTGATTGAGTGTTTGTCTTTAAATCCTTTTTTCTTCTTTTTGAATGCTCACTAGATAAGCTGGCTAGCCAATTATGTTTCCATTATTTTTCTTTTGTAATTCGTACTCTGACAAATTTGCAGGTCATTTGCTGGTATTGAAGTCCCCGGACAGGTATTTAATTTTTCATTTTTCATATTTGCTGTTGCGGTATGTGCTATAATGGGGTAGCTCCGGGGACGATGTTACTTGAAAAGTTTGAGGTTCATGCCCAAGTTAAAGTTTTCTTGTTTGGTTTGCAGAATGCATCCTCGTCAAACGTGGAGTTTGCCTTGGTCATGTTCAATGCTCATGGTTCTTATTCTGGTATGCAACGCATTCCATAATCTTTGCCTATTTCTTCTTACCTTCTTAAAAATAATAAATTAATGAAAACTTGAGCTACTCTAGTTTTCCTCCACTGGGCCACAGTTCAATGAAGTTATGGACACTCACTTTCTTAGCTAAAATACTTGTAGAAGTATGGCCTGTACTAGCTAGTATCCTTTATCCAGTGTTGACTCTGATCAACCATGTATATTGAGCATTAAAAGTCATTGCATTCATTTACAGGTTGCTTAGTGCAACGAAGTGGCTGGACTAAGGTTGTGGATACATTCTTACAATGGCTGTATGCGATACCCTTTGGCGGTGGAGGCTTTAACAATGTAGCTGTAGCTGAAGGACTTTCAGAATCCCTGATGGTGAATACTAGTTCCATTTATGTTTTTATTCATACTGGATTTGGCTGCTTTTTCTTTTTCTTTTAGATTTTTCTGTTATACTTTTATTCTTTAATGTATCGGTTCCTTATTTGGAGCTGAACATGTGACAAAATATAATCTTTTAATAAATGTTGTTAAGAATCCTACCCTCCCGTTCATAGCTTTTTTTGCCAATACCATGTTGCAGATGTTTTCTCCTTTATCGCTAAGTTCTGGACAAACCCACAAAAGTATTGATGGAAAGCATTGCATTCTTGTTGCTGCAAGTGAGCCATACCCATTGCCCACACCAGTGTACAGACCTCAATTACCTAGTCCAGAGAAAGTTGAAACTACGGAAGGACAACCCGAAAGCCGTCTTTCTGACGCAGAGTCAGTTGCCAAATCCTATGCCCTGGTATCCAACGGAACGGATGTCATTTACTTAATTCTGCTTCTTAGAAAAAGTAAAATTTCTAATAATTTGTGCAAATATTTATTTTGTGCAGTGTTCTATTTCTTTATCTGTCATCTGTCCTAAGCAGCTTCCAAAAATGAGGGCGGTATACAATGCGGTAAGCGGTAATTGAATGTCTCTCTCTCTAATTATGCTTGTACTTGTTGAATCCGACCTTTCTACTCTTTTACAATTGTAGTAGCTTATCATACATGACATATTTCTTTTTGCAGTATAGTTGTATAGGTAGCCACAATTTAGCATGCGGATTCTGTTGCTAAATAAAGGTAGTTGAATTGAGTAGAATTTTATACTTGTAAAATGTCTCATGTTTTGGAAACGTCTCATGGTATAGAAGTCAGAGCTGGCATTATAGTTTTCTTGATGTTTAATCTTGTGCATTGTGTTTCGTATTTTTTGTTTTCCATCTTAATAGGTAAAATTATCCATCCATTTATCACCTTTTCTTAACCACTATAACCTTTTTATTTAAATGTCACTAAACCTTGATCACACAGGGAAAACAGAATCCTCATGCTAGCGACTTACCTCTTGATGGTGTTAAGAATTCCCATCACCTTGTTCTAATTTCTGACCACTTCAAAGAGGCTCGTGCTGCCTTAAGTCGTTCTGGAACTACTAATATAATGGCAAATAACCAGAGTCCAGTAAAAGTTGACACAGGTGCAATGCCTCCAGTATCTGGGCCATCTACAGCTCCTGCTCTCACAGGTTTAGCCTTTAAAAATCTCTTTGTTGAAAGTGCCAGCATCATCTCATAAATTCTTAGGGCTTGTTTCTTTTTGGAGTCATTAGGTTGCATGTTAGAATATGAATTGTATGTAAAAACGATTGCACCAGGGCTACTGTATACAAAGAGGAGAACAGTGTGATCAAAGGCATTTTAAATTACATTCAAATAGGAGGATCAGATTGCCATTTGATTGAACTAGGACTGCGAGAATGGGTGTGGTATTATTGTTTCCTTTTGAGATGAGGCTAAAGCATGTGTTCATATTTCATTAGAATTCACTGTCATTAGAAAATTGGCATTGTTTTGAAATTAAGCAGAAGATTGTTCAAATTCTCAGCAAATTATTCATTTCCTACGTCAGTAGAATGTTGTTAGTTCTCTCTTCTGTACGATATGTTGCTGACCATATTGATTATTATTCTCAGTGAGTGGAATGAATGGATCCTTATTGAGCCGACAGTCAATTGCTGTCCCTAAAATTCCTGCCACCGTCAAAGTTGTAAGATTTATCTTCTCGATATCATTAATGCTATATGCTGTTGTTATTGTGTTTGCAAACATATTGGTTTTTTAATCTTTCTAAATATATAGTTCGTCTTCTTTCTATATTCGCAAAAGGAAAAATAAACTTAACATTGTTGACAATAATCTAACATCATGTTTAGGAGCCTAACACGGGAAATATGGGATCCAATCCATTTTCAAATATGTCCACCGTTCCATGCCATAATGTACCCCAAACAGTCTCAAGCTTGCAAAATCCCTCTATACCTGTATCTCAGGAGATGATTTCTACTGGGGATGGTGTGCAAGAAGTAAAACCTGTTGTCAGCAGCATGTCCTTACCGATGCGTCCTATGGGTCTTGCAAATGTCAAAATTTTAAATGAGATTTCTCAAGCACGACAAGTGATGAACTCAGCATCTCTGTCAGGAGCTTCGTCAATTGGTTTGCCATCAATGGGCCAAACTCCTGTAGCCATGCATATGTCAAATATGATCCCCAGTGGCATGACATCTTCTATACCTACTGGCCAAAATGTTTTTTCTGCTGGACAACCTGGTATCCCGTCTATCGGGGGTTTAGGAAGTATGACAGGGAGTGCACCAGTTATACAAAACGCTGCTGCCGGCTCGACAAATTCAGTATCCTCTAACATGTCTGGAATTGCAAACTCAGGTCTTTCGCAAACCATAGGGAGTAATCCTCAGGGTGGTGTGACTATGAGTCAGTCAGTTTCTGGAATCAGTCAAGGAAATGTCTCTAGCCCACAAATGGGACAAAATGGAATCGGCATGAACCAAACTATGAATGTCCTTGGCTCATCAACAGTGCCTCCTGTGAACAACCAAATGATGCTCAATCCAAACATGCCTCAAGTGGCACAGTCTGGTATGCAATCTATTGGTACAAATAACAATTTGGCAGCCAATATGCCCGTAGCACAACAGACATCAAATCCTATTAATGCAGCTCAATCCAAATATGTCAAAGTTTGGGAGGTAACTTCCGCATCCTTCTCTTGTTTTCTGTTCCATATTTTAGGATTCATTATTTTATAGGAGAGAACCTGCATATATATTTCTCTTAAAATAGAAGAAAAGAAAACCTTCTATAGTTAAACATTTATTTAACTGCAAAGAAATCTTTTTTCGGTGGTATTTGCAGTTCTGTTGTGTCTGATTTCCAGTTAAGGAGTGGCACGCATAGTGACTCACAGCTATTTTTGCTGTATATGTTCAGGGTAATTTGTCCGGACAGAGGCAGGGGCAGCCTGTTTTCATCACCAGACTGGAGGTAATGGGAACTTATAAGGATCTTACTTATCTATGGCAAATAATCATATCTTACTTGGAAACTCAATATATGCATTCACTAATGTCCCTGTTTCATTACTGGTTAAACAATGATTTCTGATAAATGTGATGCTGATATAGTTAGATTTAGATAAACTTTTTATGTTGGTCTACTATATATAGCAGCTAGCTTCTTTATTTTATTTTTGTCTGAGATTCCTTGTTTTATTTGTAGTGTTATAGAAGTGCAACTGCCCCTGAAAAGTAAGTATGTTCTTTACTATTTCTTTTTATTAAAAAAATCCCAAGTATGAATCTGATTTATTTTCCCGGTGCGGCAGCCTTGCAGAAAACTGGCCAAGTACAATGCAAATAGTGCGACTCATATCACAAGACCATATGAATAATAAGTACAGTTCTTAGTAACAACTGCTGAATTCTTCTTGGGCTGTTTTTCTTTTAATAACTACTCATCACTCATGCTCTTAGATTTGTTTGTTCTGCAGACAGTATGTTGGAAAGGCAGACTTCCTTGTTTTTCGAGCGGTGAATTCGCATGGATTTCTTGGACAGCTGCAAGAGAAGAAGCTTGTAAGTGGCTTCAGATAATGACTATTAATTAGTATTGGTGATCATGTTAGAATTTGAATTATTAATTTGCTGGTTTTTCATATTTTACAGTGTGCAGTTATCCAACTAGTTTCACAGACGTTGCTGCTATCAGTTTCTGACAAAGCATGTCGTCTGATAGGCATGCTCTTCCCCGGGGTAAGTAAGCTTACACATCAAATGTACGCTTAAAATTAGTATAGTGCTGGTTCACTCGTAAGCATCATAGTTTAATGCACACAAGTTTTTACAGATTCTAGCCTATTGATATCATAACTTAAGGTATAACATTCAAAATCATATCAGGAAGTTAAATGGTTATATACTCTAAAAGAGAGAATAATAAGAACATACTCATAATTTCATGGTATTAGGATATGGTTGTTTTCAAACCACAGCAGATGGCCTCCCAACAACAGCAACAATTGCCGCAGCAGCAGAACCCACAACTCCAGCAGCTCCAGCAGAACCCACAACTCCAGCAGCTACAGCATAATCAACAACTGCAACAGCTCCACCAGCAGCAGCAACAACAAACCAGTCAGCAACTCCAGCAACAGCAACAGCAACAGCAACAAATGGTTGGATCTGCAATTAGCCAAGGCTTTGTACAAGGACCGGTTCGTTCTCAGTTAGTTCCACCTCAAGGCCAGCAACAGGTGACTCCTCAAGTTGCGTCAAATATGCAGGGATCAAGGGGGAACTTCATGAGTTAGTTTTGTTAACATATCTATTGCAGCAAGTTATGAGAACTGTGATTCATGTAGCAAGGTTCGTTCTTTTGACATGAACTGAACTGAAAATTTAAAAATAATTAATTAATTACATTTCTATATTATTTTTAATTTTAAAAAATAGTTTTGACAATTGTGAATGCGTCTGAAGCTTATCTCATAGTTTTAAATCTTATTATACTTTTAAAATTATTTTAAAAATAATGAATGTTTATCTGTCAGTCTACTTCGGAGAGAATGCACATTGAAATACATTCCTCTTGAACTCGCAATCCATACAACAGTTGGAGTAATCATGACAAGCACAGGCCCCCAAAACATGAAATAATGCCGGCAAATCAGTTATCGAAATCCATTCAATACGAAAATACAATGTCTCGGAACTTGGTTAATCACCGTGTTAAAAAGAAAAATTTCATTCGAACCCCGAAATATCACCAATCTAACAATCATTTGACGGAGCTTGTAACTTCAAGAACAGTTTCTAACAACAATCCAGTTCTCTATTAACCGCTGCTTGTTCAGTTCTGAATAACTTCCATTCCATCAGATTTAACATCCACCACGCAAAACTGAAAACCCATAAGTGATCATCCGATCCAACATGGTCAACACCAGTAAGTCTCCGTCATCATCTTCATCAGGAGTCATTCATGCCAATACCCGTTCCTTTAACTCTCCTCTTCAATGGTCATCTTGCCTTTGTGACTGTCTCACCGATATGGGCACTTGTAAGTGCCCAAAAACCTTAATCTAGCATGCATGATGCATCATCACTTGAGGTGTTGCATATATATGTGCGCATGCAATCGGCCTTTTTCTCAGTTTAATTAACCTAATATTGCTAACCTCTCCATGCATGCATGTTTCATTTGCAGGTTGTTTGACTTGTTGGTGTCCTTGTATCACATTCGGACGTGTCGCAGAGATTGTCGACCGAGGATCCACACGTGCGTATATGTTATATATGTGTATGAAATATGTTATTCACACATTTTCCAAAAGACTAAAATTAATTCCTTGTGACATTTTTTTGGTGGTCTTGCGACGTTTGTCTTTGTTGTTGTGTTGATAATTAATGTGTATGCATGCAGCTTGTGGAGTCAGTGGTGCTCTATACACACTGATATGTTGCATGACGGGCTGCGCATGCATATATTCGTGCTTCTACCGGTCAAAATTACGAGGGCAGTTTTTCTTGGAGGAAAGCCCTTGTGCTGATTGCTGTGTGCATTTCTGTTGCGAGTGTTGCGCACTTTGCCAAGAGTATAGAGAGCTTAAGAATCGTGGATTCAACATGTCTATAGGGTGGCATGGAAACATGGAGCGACAGAAGCGCATTGCGTCTATGGCACCGCGACAAGAGAAGGGAATGGAACGTTAGAATGAGTGTGCAAGAATCTTGGGAAGAGTAAACATTCATGCATGTACACATATGCATATACTACTGTTTTTGACACGCGATTAATGGTTCTTTGTTAAGTTTTAAGTTGGGTTCCACCTTGGTGAAAGTCATCATAGTGATATGAAGATCTTAGATGCCTTGAGTTCGATTTATGAACCAAAGTGGGACGTCATGTTTTTCCATCATCCATGGAGTATACCCTCAAAATGTGGAAGGATTGTTTGTGGTGTGGGATTAGCAAGATCAGTAGCTTTCCCCTTTCAGTCGTACAGTATTTTCCATAATTATGTTGCCAACTCCAATTAAGCCTTGACTAGCTTTTGGTGCTCATCTTGTCCACACCACCAATCCCCATAGTTGAATAATAGGTGGGCAATTGGCGAACATTATTTTAGTCGAAAACCCACATGACACAAGTGCTTTGTTAATTTTAATAATGGTGCCTTTCTTTGTTCTCAATTTGGGGGCTTGAAAAGATTGCACATTCAGTGTGAAAGCCCTCCCCGCCAAAATATGATCTCCACTAGCTAGCCTTTAAAAGATTGGATTGCCCACGCCTTTACTTTGTCCAACTTATCTCTGATTTTCGGCTAAACCCTTGTTATGAGTAGTAATCCTTTGAATGCAATTCAAGGACAAAAGTTGCCAATTACTAATTTTAAAAAAATGATATAGCCATTTTAAATAAGTTTATATTTTAACTACAATAATATCGATTTATCTTAGGATTTGACGCCACTATATATAGAGAGATACAAGTGAGGAACTGATCGTCCCGACGAAAATGCATTGGAATAGACATACGCATCCATTTTTGAAGCGACAGTGTGATGATGACATGTTTTATAATTATTTATGGATGACAGGGGTAATCGAAAAATAATTATTTATGGAGGGCAGAGGCAAGACAGGGAATGCACTATTTGGTAATGCACTATTTTTTTTCTCTAGTAATCCTATTCTATATATATACTAGTTGTCGGCCCGTCATCCCGACGGGAATGCGGTAGGAACAAGTGCCTGTTGCTTTGCTTTTGAAATCTCCTTCAAATCCGGTACTTTCAATTCGGATGTTTCCATTCGATTCTCTTCAAACTTTCCAATGTTTTCCGCTCCACTTTTAAATTTTAAAAATTA